>LR990618.1:29263947-29573516 GCA_905147815.2 Phalera bucephala | reverse complement strand
AATTTCTGGTATTAAAAAGCAAAGCATTATATGTGGTGACTTCAATGTCAATCTAATCGAAAAGTCATCCATTAGCTGTAGACTAATTAATCTTTTTAAATCTTTTAATCTAGTATGCTTGTTTAATGAACCGACTAGAATACTGCTACGTCTGCTACCTGTTTAGATAATGTGTTTTGCGACTGTGAAGTGTTTGATAAATTAATTATAAACGCTTTGCCCTCAGATCATAGTGGTTTGTTGGTGTCAGTACCCAGCCACCTTATACCTAAGTTATGTAAAGTTACTTGTAGGCCGATATCAGATCGACGTATAAACTGTTTTAGGGATAAAGTTTACAATCGCATATCTAATATGGATTGGTTACATAATGATCCCAATTACCTATATCAAAACCTTTTTGATACCATGAAATCAGAATTCGATAATATATTTAAAATAAAATCATTTTCAACGGCCAAGAAAGCAAAGTTTAGTGATTGGGCTACTGTAGGAATTCATAAAAGTAGAGTTAAGATGTATGAACTGTATGATACGAAAACATATAATCAAAACCCAGCTTTCTTGGAATATGTTAAAAACTACTCGAAGACTTTTAGGAAGGTGTGTACTGCAGCAAAGTCTTTATATTATAGCAATATGATCAAAAGGTCATCAAATAAGATCAAAACCACATGGGGTATAATTAACAGTGTATCTGGGAGAACTCAACCACGCGATGATCTTATTGAACTTGTTATTAATGATAACATCTTAACAGATGATTTCGATATTGCGCAGGCTTTTAATAAATTTTTTAGTGAAATTCCAGTTCATACTACTGGCTCTTTGAACTCCTCTTCCCGAAAAGCTGAACTGATATTATAAAAGCAGTGTAAAAGAATGCAATGTCTTGTTTGAATTTAAATATGTGACCCCGACAGACATAATCTTAACCTTTAAGTCGTTAAACATTAAAAACACTGTCGACTTCTGGGGTATATCATTAAAAATACTAGATAGCATAGTAATGGCTATAGCACCTGCGCTGGCGACGATATTTAATAAATGTGTAGAGAAGGGTAGGTTCCCCGACTTAATGAAACTTAGTAAAGTTGTACCGATTTTTAAATCAGGGATAAAAAGCGAGCCTTCCAATTTTAGATCGATTTCCATCTTGCCGGCCTTGAGTAAAATTTATGAAAAGATCCTACTCAATCAATTGCTTAACCACTTTAATGAGAATAAGCTGTTACACGGTGATCAATATGGTTTTACTAAGGGACGTTCAACCACAGACGCGGGAGTAGGTCTGCTTCAGCAAATTTACGGTGCCTGGGAGGCATCGCAGAATGCAATTGGTGTATTCTGTGATCTCTCTAAGGCATTCGACTGTGTTGAGCATGCAACCCTTATTAAAAAGCTAAGGCATTACGGTATTAAAAACACTGCCCTTAATTTATTAGCTTCATACTTAGGTGAAAGGTCTCAATGTGTTGAGATTAACGGGGTCAAGTCTCAGGAAGTTAATATTTCAATTGGTGTTCCACAGGGCTCCATCTTAGGACCCTTTCTTTTTTTAGTATATATTAATGACCTGCCGAACTTTGTCCGTGATGTCTGTGACATTGTATTATTCGCAGATGATACCGCATTGATCTTCAAAGTTGACAGAGCTTAGCTTAATTTTGACGATGTGAATGGTGCTCTTTCACGGATATCAAATTGGTTCGAAATAAACAATCTATTGCTTAATTCACTCAAGACAAATTGTATTAAATTTACTATGCCCAATGTAAAAGTTAATGCTACGAATATTCTTATTAATGGCACAAAGCTGGACCTCGTGAACTCCACTGTCTTTCTAGGCATTACCCTAGACTCCAAACTCCAATGGGGGCCCATATCTCATCACTTGCGGGTAAACTTAGCTCCGCTGCTTATGCAGTGTGGAAAGTACGGCAACTTACGGATGTGGATACAGCACGTCTAGTTTATTTTAGTTACTTCCATAGCATTATGTCTTATGGTATCCTACTGTGGGGTAACGCTGCTGACGTGGAAAATGTATTCATACTGCAAAAAAGAGCTATCCGTGCCATTTATAATCTTGGACCTAGGGCTTCCCTCAGAGAACTTTTTAAAGAGATCAATATTCTCACGGTCGCTTCACAGTATATATACGACAACATAGTGTACATACGTAGGAATATCCATTTATTTAATAAAGTGAGTGACGTTCATAAATTAAATACTAGAAATAAACATAAACTGGTATTACCAATTGTTAGGCTTAAAAAAGTATTTACTTCCTTCGTAGGAGTCGGTATTCGCTGCTTCAATAAGATACCAAAGCCCATGTTAGAGTTGCCACTTGACAGATTTAAAAAGTATATTAAATCTTCACTAATGAGTAAAGGATATTATACACTAAATGATTTTTTAAATGATAAAAATGCCTTTACACAAATTAACTGAAATCTAGAAGAATATAATGTTAAGTGCAGCGTGTCCTGCCTAGCGAGCGTTCATTGATTTTAAATATTATTCTCGAACGATGTCGACAGGGTCGTGGATTGGTCATGCTCACTAAAATGTCTTTGCTAGTGGCGGCTCTGTGGAGCGGGTCATTCTTTTCCCTCTAAAATGGTTGAGGAGAGTGATGGCTGCTTCTCAGGTCATACTCGTGAACGGGTGCTGCTGGTGGGGACTGGTCCGTCCCCTGCCCTTTGTCTGACTGAACGTGTACCATAATGCTGTTGAATTTTGTCTCGTTCGGCATCACACTGGAGCTATGACCAGTTGTTTTGTACGCGCTCTTTACATATTTTATAGTAACACTTTCTCTTACTATTATTATTATGCTTTTTATTATATACCTCTACAACATCTCTATTTTGTAAATGAGAGGACTATGTAGACACTGACCAATATCATGAATCTAAGTACACTTATGATTAATCTATACTTAAGCACATCTATTTAGCTCGTTCTGCATTGTTCTCCCATACTCCATAAATGCAATGTATACAAAAAGAATTGTAAACCTCATTTTTAAAAAAGAGTAACCGTGGAGTTTCTTGCCCTTCTTCTCCACAGGAATGACTTTCCGAACGGGTGGTAGAGTCTTAAGTAATTAATAATTTTCTCTTTTTGACTATTCATAAGTGCCTTTTGGTCTACATGAATAAAAAGCTTTTGATTTTGATTTTGATTTTTGATTTAAATCTAGCCATTTTCCTACTCCATTGATGCGTCATTGTGTTCTGACAACTTTATTTTTCTCGTACTTTGTGTATGAAAGTGACGCGTTTCAGCGATCATTTGTAATATTAAGTAATGGAAGTGCAAAACCACACAGACTATTCCAGATCTAGCAAAAGAAAGCTCCTCCTATAAAATTATGATCAACTAGTGTCTGCCCGCGATTTCGTTCGCGTTGATTTAAGACAGGAACCTTACAATTTTTTGGGATAAAAAGTATCCTATGTGTACAGGTAATAAACTATATGCGTGCCAATTTTCATTCAAATCCGTTCAACTGTTTTTGCGTGATTGAGTAACAAACATGTAAATACAAACTTTCACATTTATAATATTAGTAGGATAACAAGTATTTGGCAAATAATTAATATCCAACACAACAGACGATTAGCCATCAGCTGGATAAATTGATGCATAAGTAATTATCGGTCATTCATAACGTGTTTCATACTTTTAAGATGTACATACGTCAGAATTTTAGATGCCTAAAATCCGCCATAATCATGAAACTTAGTAAAAGTAACTCAAAGAATAGGCAAAAGAAAACATTCCTAATAAAACCATGATGAATAACAAATAGTTGGCCAAAGATTAATCTCCAGTACAACTGACTGGTCATCAGCTTGACAAATTGATGCACGAGAAATTGCCGGTCATTCGCTCCGGGTCTTTGTTTCGATGACATTTATTATTTGTCGCGGCGGATCCCCTCTCCTGTTAATATTCTTCACAAACGGATATTATTTTGGAGACACATAGCTGTGCTGGTTGGTCAACTAAATTTCTATTACATTTAAAAGGAACGCAGTACGCGCTCACACTACATATATGAATGAAATGAAATGTTTAAATTCGCGATTTGCGTGGCTATAGCCTATGCAAATGATCACTGCTATAAGTTTCGAAAAACTCATAACCAACGAAGGCTTGGCATTTTTCAGCACGCCATAGATACCGCGGATGAAATTAGTGTCAACTTTGCAAGATAAACTTCAAACAATAAGACATTTGCATTTAGAAGGTGCTGCTGTAACAATCGCTCAGTATGAGTGATCGGATGCCGTCCCGTAGGAAGGATAAAAAGGCGAAAGACGTCTCTAGGACATTATAAGATTGCCGGAGGATACAGATCCTGATGACGTGCTTACTTTCGTGGCGAAGAAGTTGCGCAGGCTACTTGAAGAATAATTTTATTGACCTTGACAAAATGTCAGAAACATATAAAATTGACAGTTTGTCTTTGAAACCGTAATAATCCTATGCTGGAATCATAAACTTGCAGCTTATCATTTTAATTAGAATAGTAGAAATGGGTCGAAATGCTGAACTAAATAAGCAAATACTTTACATTGTCACGCCTATATTCCCCAAGCGGGGGTAGTAGAGGCGTACTAAGTACACCCACTTTTTGCCGACGATGTTAAGTCCCATGCAATAGGGCAAGCTTATTGCCATAACAACAGCGAGCAAAATTCCAGACTCCGGACTCGTACTGGGAAGTTTTCGTTAGAAAACCTATATTTGTCCGACCTAGGACTTGAACCCAGGACATCGCGATCACAAAACGATGCACTTTTCCACTAGACCAACGCAGCATTTCAAATACTCAAAACTGTAAGAACTATGTGTTACATTCACTACACACATATATTCTTGGCATCATAAAAACATGTTAACTAATCGTTTGACACTTCCAATTGATATTCAGCAAACTGTTCACTAGTTTTAACTTACTATTAGCCTGTTTGACTTTGTTTGGTTTGGGGGGGATCTTACTGCCCAAATTGTCCACATCGCCTGAAAGCTTCCAACTTTGCTTAGCAGTCGACAGTCAGTCAAACTCTTGTAAGACCAAAACTAAGCCAGAGAGTCAAAGCCAAATGGAACAATGAACACAAAGATACAAAAGGAAAAAACCATAATAAACAAAATCACACCAATAGAAACCTAAAAAAAACTAGAATAGGTCTCCAACATTTATTGGGGGAAAAGTCTGCGATTAACTAACAAAAAAAAAAACATTGCCCAAGTACGAACACAGTAAATAATCACCGTCATGCATATACCGATACCCCAAGCGGGGATGTCAAAGGTGTACTGTGTACATCTGTATATCGCCCACGGTATGGGGTCCCAATTTAATAGATGCGAATCTATTGCCATTATACCGAGCATAAATTTCAGATTCGGGACTGTGGACAAAATTGTTTTTATTTATTTAATTGTATAATCATCAGGTGTCATTATAATGATAGAGTTTGGTTTAAGTTATTGTCTTTTAAACTGGTACTCTGGTAACTGGGTAGTCTCTGGCACAACGACCGTACCATTATGTTACACGGATCTTGTAGATTTTTGTCATGCCTATTACTGAAATCAAACACGAGGCTCACAAATAGGCCCTGTTATTTGCTTTTCAACTGGGCTTATCCTAGTTGTAGTCTCCTTTCGTTTTGTAAACGAGGGAATTGGAATTTTATTTTTTCCATCTGTTAAATTTTCTTCTATCTATCTATCTATCTATAACCTCACGCCAGATCCCTTGCGGGATAGGCAGAGAGTACAGAGTTCCAACAGGTTCTTTCCTTACATACCTCTCTGGCTTCCTCGACTTTAATTTTCGTCCTAATTAAATTTCCCGGGACACCTTAAGGTGTCCAAGGTTTGGTTCATTTTGATTTCATCAAAGGAGATCAGTGTGGATCCTAACTTATAGGAGTTACAGTGAATGGAAAGCGTGGCGGATTAAGTTCCAAAAAAAAATATTAAAATTTGATTCGCAAAAGACGTATTGAACTAACTATAATAATTAATAATACACAAACACAACTTTACTTTTGATGGAAAAAGCGTATTATCCGAGGTATTGAACTTACTGTACAATCAATTACAGTTAAACACGGTGCGGCGGTACATGAACACGGTCGAACATGCGCCATGAAAGTGCTTTACCAAAATAGTAAAGTACACCGTCACGCCTATTCTCCCCAAACGGTGGTAGCAGAGGTGCAAACCCGTATTTTTTTTAAAAATTGGTGACCTTAAAGTCTACGATCCCAACTCAGGGCCTCGTGATTCCTAAAGTCAAAGTCAAAGGCAAAAATCATTTATTTGTATAGGCCAATACAATAGCACTCACAAACGTCAACATTATTGCACTTTTTATATCTACCACCGGATTGGAACGCGACCTCCATTGAGAAGATCCGGCGAGAAACTCAGCGGGCTAGTCTTTTAATTTAGTTTATTTGGCCTTTCTGATAACCATTTTTATTTCTTTTTCAAAATTGTATTACACATCGTTGATTAATGTTGCTGATTGAGAAGCTGCTCAAACTTAAGATAATCCGAAATTTTGTGATACCCTTTCTTACAGAGTCTAGATTTAATTGCTTTTTAAACTTATTGATAGGCATGTTTCGGATATCTATGGGTAATTTGTTGTAGAAGCGTATACATTACCCCATGAAAGAATGACTAATTCTGTGGAGACGAGTAGAATGTACAATAAGATCATCTTTGTTCCATGTGTTTACATGACGAATGTCCCTATATTTTTCAAAATTACTAATATTATTTTTAACATATAGAATATTTTCATATAAAAATTGTGATGCAATAGTAAGGATATTTATTTCTCTAAATTATTCCTTAAGAGAAGGTCTCGGAGCCAAATTGTAAATTGCTCGAACAACCATTTCTGGAAAACAAAATTGGTAATCAGTTCTGCAGATCATCCCTAAAGTAGCCATATGACATATTACTATGAAAATAATCGAAATAAACAAGTCTAGCTGTTTCAATATCAGATAATAATCTAATTTTCTTTACAACATATGCCGCTGAGCTAAATCTACCAGATATTGACCTACTTCCGCTAAGCTCCACTTGACCAGCAAGAAAATAAAAAATAAAACAATTGTCCTCCAACATTATAATCAGTAAGTCACATACCAAAGCGTGATTCTATTTGCGTTTCCTTTATTATATCCCCCATTGTGAGTTGAATTGACGGCGATTATAACAAAATATTATCCGCCCTCCATTCATTAAGGTTCCTCAGTACATAAAATTTGTTTTATTTAATCTTTTGATGTCGTACTGTGGGCTTACAATACCTTTTATTATTTTATCTTGGGCTGTTTGGGTCTGGTGCGGTAAATTGTTTAGGTATCTCGTTAGAGAAGGTTCTTTGAGAATATATGTACTAGTGTAACGTATGTAATGTTGTTAAATTGGCATGGCATGGCAATGTCATGATCCAGGGGCCTTAAGCCGTTTCGTCCACTGAATAGATTAATCGCGGGTTCGATGTTGAAAAATCTTTATATGGATCACACATAGATTCGTCCGGTGCGGGGATCTAACACCGTCACGCCTACATTCTTCAAGCGGGGATGGCAGAGGTGTACTGAGCACACCCACTTTTCGCCGACGATGTTTGGCCCTATGTAATAGGGGGCAATACTATTGCCCCCTATTACATAGGGCCAAACAGACAGAGTTACAACATGTTATTTCCTTAGACTTCGTTTTTCCTTTACCTCTTTCGCTTGCTACACCAAAGTCCGTTTCATACAACCTCGTCGGTTATGGAGACTTATGAGCAGTGTTGGGCATTTTTTAATTATAGGATCAAGAATTCGAAATTTCATTTGCAAATAAATTAATCTCTCCTGAGCTCTTTTTTTCATTTTTTTCATTTCACAATTAAGCCGCGATGAAATCCGATATATTTTAATTGCAGCTTAATTTTATCATAACTAATTTTTGCCCAACTCTGCTTATGACTTCTCTCTATCTATCTATATCATCACTCCAGCTCCCTCGCGGGGTAGGCAGAGAGTACATAGTTCCAACTGGTTCTTTTCTTACAGACCTCTCTGGCTTCCTCCACTATCATAGTTCGTCTCATACACGCTCGCCGGTTACGGACACTCTTGACTTGCCCTTCAGATAAGACACAGTCTATTTGGTCATGGTAAGATAGTCTAGGTCTTCCCCGGTACCTACATCTTTCCACTTTCGCATTGTATGTCTGTTTTGTCATTCTTTTTTCTGACATTCTTTCTATATGCTCGAACCAACGGAGCATACCCTTTCTCATCTTTACACCGATACTATCTTTCATTCCTACTCGCTTTCATACCTACTCGCTTTCTTACTACGCTGCTTGTGACTTGTACCCGGAAACTTAACTTTATTAATCTTATATTTTATATACTGAAATATGAGTAATAAAATATCTGCTATATATTTTAAACATATGCCGAATCAATTAAATTGATACGTTTTATAAATAATACAGCAATAAATCTTCACAAACTTTCGCATTACGGAATCAACGCAACTAAATTCTATTTCAGCAAATACAATAAAGACCCTCGCACACACTGTGGCTTTTGTAACGGTAATTAATCTGCCCGTATCCGTCGGGTTATACATTAACATACCAATTTGCATACATTGTTATTGTCTCAAATTATAACGTTATATTGAGAGTAACGAGCACTGAATAGAGGTTTTGGGGTTATTAGGAAGTGTTAACTTGGTGTGTACTGGAAATAATGTATGATGTAGCTTTAAGGTTTCGCCACATAGCCGATGCAACGAGATAGGAGCGCGACGGCGGCGCTCGGCTACGTTCGGTCGTGACGTTAGCCGTTGCACTGACTGAGGGTGCGCTGTGTGGCGTCTCCCATACATTTCAGTACATTATAATTCCCAAAGCTGCGCCCCTGTCGCGCTCCCGTCGCGCTGCGTCGACTATGAGGCGGAACGTTCTGTATAATAAAATAATATCTGTAGAGGTTGTAAGTTTGTTAAAAAAGGCTTTCATATAGTTTATTAGATTTTATCTATCTTCAACAGAAAGAACTTCATTGCATAACAAAAGTTTTCACTAAAGAATGCCATAACGACCAGCTTTGTACTGTACGCATCTGTCTTCTAGCCGCGATCTTCAATTTTAGCCCTTAGTCTTCCAAACTGTCAAAACTGACAACCTTGCCCTCACTAACCCAAGTGAGGGCAATGTAGACGGTCGACCGTATTCGTGTTTTCAGTCCCCCCGCTAACAGCTAATTGAGGCAGCAACAGGCAGTGATGGTAAGGGAAGGAAATGTGATTGTGAATTTTTGTGGACTTTACATGACTAAACTGCCCGTACCAAAGCGCGCTTAATAAATATTCTGCTTACTAAAGCAGAATACCAATTCGGTGTTATTAAGTGAAAAAAAAATAACATTGCACCTTGATCATAAAGTTAAAAATGTAAAATTACAATGCATTAATACAAAAAATCATGTAACGAAAAAAAAATTCAATAGAAAACTAGACAGAAAAACAATTATGCTGAATTTTTCACTGGATGTTCTCAGTGAAGGCGGTGTTTTGATCCGGTGGTAGATTAAGAAGTTTAAAAAATGTAAACATGACTGAGAGATTTTAAGTTCTCCCGCAGGTTTTGCACAAAATACGTGAATTATTTTGTACACAAAAAAAGTTCTAGCATATTTAGTGAGGAAAATACCAATCGCTTTATATTTCTACTTTCCTCCAATCATGTAGACTATATCCCACAGTTGAAGCCAACAGTTACAGAGGACCGAAATCTCCCGGCTGACCCGCTGCCACAATAAACATGTCGCACGCAACGATTTGTTCCTTCCGAAACGAGCTGCGGGTCTCAGATTGATGGTTGTATTGAAAGGGAAAACAATCGGAATCTTCCTAGTATTCATACAACGCTGATGCTATAAAATCATCTCGGCCAAGTGACCATGTTCGACCGACCCATTCCCTGGGTCAAAGAGGTCAAATATCTAGGGGTCACCCTAAACAGTACCATGTCCTTCGGCCCGCACATCAAGCGGGTCTGTCACCGAGCATCATTTGTGCTCGGTCGTCTCCATTCGTTAATCTGCAAGCGGAGTAAAATGTCCCTTAGAAATAAGGTGACACTTTACAAAACTTGCGTTCGACCCATCATGACTTATGCGTGTGTTGTGTTCGGGCATTCGGCCCCCTCTCACATCGATAAACTCCAAGTGGTTCAAAACCGCTTCCTCCGTAAAGCCGTAGGAGCCCCCTGGTTCGTACGGAACGTCGATCTCCACTCCGATCTAGGTCTCGAACCTATTCGCGCCTTTATTAAAAAGGCGTCAACACGTCACTTCGCGAACGCATCTACCCATGCGAATCCGTTAATCGTAGCCACCGCCGACTACGATCTCCCCCCCGACCCCTGCCGCCACCGCCGGCCGCGACATGTTCTCACCGACCCCCCCGATGCTTTGTCATCCCTTCTTTCCGCTCAGAATACGGGCGACGACGACGACGTAGTAGTAGATCCCCTCCCATAGCCGGCGGTTGACCGGTGCACTTAGTAGTGCACCCGTCCCCCTACAGCGACTGTCCCAACCGAGGGCGCCTCGAAGAGGCGCCCTCGAGTATGTCGCCTCTTGCCCTTCTGGCTGGCTGGAGCGTAGTGGTTGCACGCTCGCCTTTAAGTCCGGTGAAGCTGTAAAGGCCTCGCGGCCAACAGCGTACATCATTCACACACACACGCTATAAAATCAAGTATGCTTACCATACCTAAGTAAGTATACTTATGAGGGATAGAAAACGGTGCTACTGTACGTAGTATACGTGCTATTATAAGAGAGTTCGTCAACGGGTTTTTAAAAAAAAGATATTTAACTGGGAAAGGGTATATTAGAAATAGAAACAGAATACAATGGATTTGAACCGACCCGTTTGGAGTTTCGTCAGACTGACCCATTGCTGGCCTGCGCTCCTATGCTCAGTGTTCCGACCACCCCGAGATGCTGACATAGCAGATAGGGGATGGTGGTCAACATTTCTACGAATTATTATAGGGTATAACAACCCCCCGCATAAGACTGAAATTCGGGGATAAATGTCGAATTTCAGTAAATACAAGTTAAACGATTTCTCTTAAACGAGGTGCTGAAGTACTTAGGTCTTCTAGCTGTATGTCTTTGACGTCATTCTCGCTAGGGGTCCGTTTTACAATTAATTTCTTAAGTCTAGGAGTAATATGAAATAGTTTAAAAATAATAAGACAAGTAACAATTACAAGAATTAGTATGACCAAAGAATTGAATATAAAATAGTGTGTCCCATATTTTACAAGGACAGGTTCTTTATTAACAATGTCATTTAAATTGGAAAGTAGTCTATCATTTTGATTGTTTAACTTTAAATCGTCGAAATAATTATTCTAAAGTATAATAGGAGACACATTGTTATCGACGGAATCGAACTTATTTTCTAGTTTACAACAGGAATCATTAATAATACTATACTCTAAATTAGGAGCTGGGATATTTATTTCTACAACATCAGACGATATAAGCCTTACACTATTGGTATACACCGTACATTGTCCTGGGGTGTGTAATATACCCGCACCTAATACTACTAGTTCGCGTATTTCTGGAATACCACAATCTTATTCGAATCATCATCATCATCATTATCATTATCAGCCTATAGCAGTCCACTGCTGGACATAGGCCTCTCCAAGTGCACGCCACTGGGTACGATCTTCGGCTACTCGCATCCAGTTTCTGCCAGCCGCCTTACGAAGGTCATCGCTCCACCTAGCCTGAGGGCGGCCTGCATTACGTTTGCCAGTCCGCGGTCTCCACTCAAGAACTCGTTTGTCCCAGCGGTTATCGGTTGTTCGGCTAATGTAACCGGCCCATTGCCACTTCAGCTTACTAATCCGGTGGGCTATGTCGCTAACTTTGGTTCTCTGTCGAATGACTTCGTTCCGGATTCTATCTTTCAGAGAAACTCCGAGCATACCCCTTTCCATAGCTCGCTGAGTGACTTTAAATTTATGAACCATTCCAACCGTGAGTGTCCACGTCTCGGCTCCATATGTCATAACGGGCAGGACGCACTGATTAAAGACTTTTGTCTTTAGGCTTTGTGGAATGGGCGATGTAAATACTCGACGTAATTTCCCAAATGCCGCCCAGCCCAGCCGTATTCTTCTGTTGACCTCTTTCTCGAAATTGTTTTTCCCCAACTGCAGAGTTTGCCCTAGGTAAACATATTCTTGAACAACCTCGAGAATAGCGCCATGTATTGCAACAGGTTCCGGTACTACATGTCGGTTAAACATTACCTTGGTCTTGTCCAAGTTCATGCGGAGACCTATTTGTTTGGAAGAATCGGCTAGGCTGGTCAGCATCTGTTGTAAATCCTGCAACGTTTCGGCCATGATGACGATGTCGTCTGCAAATCTCAAGTGTGAGATATGACTGCCATTTATGTTTATGCCATGACCTTCCCAGTCCAGAATGTTAAGCACAGGGGCCGATTATACTCTTCGGTCTTCTGTATAATCTGCCGTATAGTGTGGATGTGGTCTATGGTTCCATACCCTCTTCGAAACCCGGCCTGTTCTGGGGGTTGAAATTCGTCGAGCCTTCGCGCAAGACGATTCGTGATAACTCTTGAAAACAGCTTATAAATGTGGCTCAGGAGCGAAATAGGGCGGTAGTTCTTCAGTTGGGTCTTATCACCCTTTTTGAAAAACAATACGACCACGCTCCTACCCCAAGCCTCTGGATTTTTCCCATTAAAGAGGACAGAGCAAAAGATATTTTGGAGCTCCTTTAGCACGGGTTTACCTCCTGCTTTTAATAGTTCAGTTGTAACTCCGTCCTCTCCAGGGGCTTTTCCATTCCTTAGCTGCTCAAGAGCCATCACGATTTCGTCTAGGCTGATTTCGGGCAGGTCTTCCGTAAAGTGGCGGCTTAATGTAGCTCTAGGATCCTCATTTCCGGGATCAGGACGAGATGTTTGCGAGGTGTATAGTCGGCTGTAGAAGTCTTCTACTTCCAAAAGAATCTCCGGCTTAGAAGTGATGACGTCCCCACTGGCTTTGGACAACATCGTCAGATGGCTCATCCCCAAAGACTGAACGAAAACTTTCGACCCCGATTTTGCTCGATTGCTTTTTCAATAGCGCGTGTATTAGCGCATCGGAAGTCATGTCGTACCAGTTTGTTAACCGACTTCGAAAAGGAGGAGGTTCTATGTTCGGTTGTATGTATGCTTTTTTTTTTTTTTTTTATGTATGTTCAGCGATATTTCCGTCAATTGTGGACCGATTTTGATAATTTTTTTTGCATTGGGTTCAGTATATCTCCAAGGTGGTCCCATATTAATTTTATTGACATTGGACCTTGGACTTAGAAGATACACCAGGGAACTCCTTAACGACAAACAATAGGCATGTGTAAATTGCGATATTATGGGTATTACGTCAATCCTATAGGTACCCTACTATAGAATTCACTGGTCACTTAAAATTGTAAAATAAAAATCTTTTATAAAAAAAGGTAAACCGACTTCAAAAAGCAAAAAAATAAATATTTGAAGTCGGTGCCAAGTAACCGACTGCACCAACCAGCACCGACTTCAAATATTTATTTTTTTGCTTTTTGAAGTCGGTTTACCTTTTTTTATAAAAGATTTTTATTAATTCTTTTGTTGAGTGCCCGTTGCTCTAACGAAGTGTTGGGTGGATTTACACGTCGTTCCTTCATAAGCTGCAGTGTCTCCTCCGAAAGCTTCGTTTTCTTACTTATACGTCGCGTTTCACAAAATCTCGTACCTTCCTCCCTGATGATTTTAACTACATTTGTGAGGGCCTGGTCTACGTCATTTGTGGTTTCCATGGTAACGAATCGGTTTTCCAGATTTGACTGGAACGCTTCAGATCCTACTACGGTTTGGAGGAGGTTGGGCCGGAGCCTGGCCTTCATCAAACGGACTCACTCGAGCTTAAAGTTGATATTCAGTGAGCCTCTGACAAGTCGGTGATCGCTTCCGGTATTGAACCTGTTGATCACTGAGACATCTCTGAATATGTGCTTCTTGTCCGTTATGATGAAGTCAATCTCATTTTTAGTCCTAGGGTCGGCTTTGCCATGTCCACTTTCTTTGGGGCCGTTTCTTAAAGAAAGAGTTCATCAAGAAAAGCCCCTCTTTCTCAAGAAAGTTGACAAGCATTTGCCCCTTATGATTCCTGCTACCGTAACCGTGAGATCCTACTACCGATTCGCTGCAAATTTGTACTCCCACTTTAGCGTTGAAGTCCCCCATGACAACGTTGTAGTAGGCCTTAGTGGTGGAGTGTAAGGCCTTCGATATGTCCTCGTACATATCTTCAACTTCATTGTCAGAGTGTACCGAAGTCGGTGCGTAAACCTGCACAACCTTTAGGTTATACCTATCGGTTAACTTAATAATAAGATGCGCTACCCTGTTCGACACACTAGACATTTCTACAACGTTGTCAGAGAGAGTTTTATTGACCAAGAACCCTACGCCGCCCTGGGATAGCTGATCACCCTCTCGGAAGTACAAAAGGTGGCCTGATTCTAGGGTAACGGTGTCCTCTCACTTTCTTCGGACTTCACACAGTCCCAGAACGTGCCACCTTATCCCTTCGAGTTCGGATTCTAATTGCGCCATGTGCTCGTCAAGCCGTAACGTGCGTCCATTCAACGTCGCCAAGGTCAGTTGATTTTGGCGGGCTCTCGTAGCCCGGGGATTCTTCGCACCCCCTACCCTGCCGTTACCGTGACCGCCACCGTGATCCGGAATAGCAGGGCGGCCGGGAACTGGGGGCCGTGGTTTGTTTTGGCTTGCCATTTGGAGGGTTTGCCCATAATCGCCACGCTGGGCAGGCGGGTTGGCGATCGCAGTGCGTAACTCTTCGCATCGGTGCCGCTGCTGCCCGTCACCGATCTGCGGTCGTCAGAGCCTCGTTCGTTGATTAGCAGGATGTACCACGAGCAGGTGAGGATGACTTGGAGCCATATGGTGGTTTTTGACTCCCTTACATCCCAATGAGATTGTATAAAAATCTATTTGTTATTTACGAGTGGTTTCCAAATATCTAGGTTACCGATAATAGTTTTAGTTTTACACTGTTCGGGAATAGCACTAATTGTTTTTACAAGCAGTTCGCTTTCACATGTAGGACTACTACTCGTTAATAACACTGTGGGTATTTGACATAGAAAGTACTCAGAGTTTATCGTTTTACAGTTATCTAAACTATCTAGATTACAAAAACTACATTTATCCTTAGAAATAGCAGTATACATACTGGAAGGTTGAATCATACTAAATGTTTTAGGATTGTCCACTCCGTGAGGGGTGGGCAGTGCTAGATTATGATACAAAATAAATTCGTCATTCGTAACCAATGGAACTTGTAGAACAAATACGAGCTTATTATTAAAATAGTAACATGCTACATTGGATATACTTAAAATTAAATTTATATTATCTATACTAATTAGAACTGGAACGGGAATTCTGGAGTTCCTTGGAAGGTGCCTATTATTATTAACCAGTTCGCGATAAAGTTGAGTTGGAGTGGTGGCGGTGGGGCCCCTTCGGGTCCCTAGCCTGGCCGAACCGGGCCGACCGGCTGCTGCTGCATACCGCCAGAGGGGTGGCGCGGCGGCGGCTGGGCGGTTCGCGCGCGTGTGGCGCGAGGGGGCGTGGAGATACCCATGGCCTCGGATGTCAAAGTCCGGGTACATGGGTGTCTCTACCGAATCACCTAGGTGGCAAACTCGGGGGAGTCTGCCTCCCAGCTCGAGAGGGAGACGCCGCGTTGGGTGACATCAACGCGGCGTCTACGTAGAGGGAGGGCGTACTTACGCCAGGGAGTTTACTCCCAAGGTGGGCCCTCAAAAGGGCAGGTCGCGTCGGGGTCGCGGTGCGACAAAGACGGTGTCACCGCAGAGTTTTTAGTCGGTACACTTGATCCATCAACAGCCGGGGCTACGGCCCCGAGTGTTGATGGATCAAGGACTCCGACATAACCCCTCCGCGTCCCCCGAACGCGGACGGGTACCCATAAAGGGTTTTCCGTGTGATAAAAAAAAAAAAGTACCACTTTCGTATATGGAGTTTGATAGGTAAGGTTTATATCCGAAGACTAATTCGTAGGGTGTAAATTTTGGCGTGCAGTGTGGCGTAGTATTATAAGTTAACATAGCAGTATATACGTAGGTGGGCCAGTTGTCCTGATTTTTGTTGATAAATGATTTTAGATATTCCTTAAGGGTTGAATGACTACGTTCTAAAGCGCCTTTTGTCTGTGGGTGGTAAGGCGACGACCACAATTGTTTGATTTTGAGGAATTGGAATGTAGTCTTAAAAAGGTCGGAAGTAAAATTGGTGCCTTGATCTGTCAAGATTGATTTAGGAATCCCAAAAAGGGATATAAAATGTATGAGACAATCGCTAGTTTCTTCAGCTGTTGTGCTACGTATGGGGTAAGCGACGGAGTATTTTGTTAAATCATCTTGTAAGGTAAAGATATATTTCAGTTTAGCAGGTCCAGACCTCGGCAGAGGACCTCCGATATCCAACGCTATTCGTTGGAATGGGGCTCTATTCAATTTTCTTAGGGCTTTGTTTTTTCTGACACCGTATACACCTTTTGACATAGTCCTCTACATTGCTCCTCATTCCTTTCCAATAAAATTGTTCTTTTATACGGTTATACATACGTTTTGAACCTAAATGTCCAGCGATTGGGACATTATGATTTTCACGGAGAATTTTAGGTCTTTCGCTCAAGGTAGGATAAATGATTCTATTTAAATAAACATGGATACAGATTTTAGTGTTATGGAAAATATAGGTTAGAAAATTAAATATTTTTGTATATGAGTGTTGATCAAAAGGATTCTTAAAATCAGATATTGCAATATCTGTTACTTCTTCAGATTTCATGATTTCCCCTCTCACTTGTTTCAGACTATTATAAATATCGGGATAAGATGATTCATCAAAGTGATGAACTTTGGTGAATATTAGGTACACGATTTTATTATCCTGGTTTACTTTCAGAAAGGAATGTAATTCCTTTTCAGAATTTAAGTTTTCGTCTCTTTTTTCAGCATTAAGCAAGATTTCTATATAAGGAATTGATTCATCAAGATCTATAGACGTAGGAATAAGGATTATTTTATAAGGAGACTTAAGTAAGTTTACGTTGTATTCTTTTAGGACGGTGTTGCGTGTGACCTTCTTATCAGAGATCGATTTCAAGAATTTGGAATAATCGTCGTTATTTAAATTTGATTTTGGGTCTGGCGTAATTTTAAAAGGTGAGAGAGTTGATAATGAATCGAAATCAAGGTTGGGTTCTGCACTCCTAGGGCTAGTTTCGAGTTTTCCCAAGTCTATGGTTTAATTGAGGAATTGAAGATTGTTGACCTTGTCTTAACAAAGGATCAGGTACATTTTCTGGACTTGGGATATTGAAAGGACTAAAATCATCAACCTTTGTGTTGAAAGGGCTCATATCTAGGGGACCAAGGTCGATTAGGTCAGTATCAGGTAAGTTTGCAGGATTTTCAGGATAAACAGGATTAACAGGGTAACGAGAAAGCGAATCAGCTGCTGAATTTAATTTACTCTTGCGGTATACAATTTCGTATTCATATTCTTGAAGTTGGAGACGCCAACGTTGTAATTTACTGTTTGGATCAGTGTGATTAAAAAACCATTTTAAAGGTCGATGGTCCGTTACAGTAGTAAATTTGCGGCCAAACAAGTATGGTCTAAAGGCTTTGCAGCCGGAGACTATAGCTAACAGTTCTTTTTCAGTTGTGCTATAGTTGATTTCACATTTGTTTAAGGTTTTGGAGGTAAATGCTATAGGGTGATCTTTTCCAATGGGGCCTTGGGAAAGGATAGCGAAGACCGCATAGTTAGACGCGTCACAAGTAAGGTTAAAGGGTTTGGTAAAATCTGGATAGGTAAGGACTGGAGCAGTGACAAGTTTTTCTTTGAGCGTTTCGAAAGCTAGTTGTTGTTAGTTGATCCAAACAAAAGGAACATCCTTTTTCAATAAGCTTGGCAAATCTGGGATAAAACGTCGGTAATAAGATACAAGCCCTGAAAATGATTTAATGTCGTGGGACATTTAGGAACTGGAAATTTTTGTACGACATGAATTTTACTAGGATCGGGGTTTAAGCCATTTTTGGTAATGACGTGTCCTAGGTAACTGACTGCCTTTCGAAGGAATTCACACTTGTCAGGCTGTAGTTTAAGGTTAAATGATCGAAGTTTTTGGAAAACTGTAGATAGATTTTGGATATGGCTCCGAAGGTCATAAGAATATATGACAATATCATCTAAATAAACGAATCATCGTTCTCCTTGGAGACTTGGACGCTAAATGCAGTCTTGCAGGCATCTTGTGGGGCCATTTTAATTTCATGGAATCCTGATGCAAGGTCAAGCGTTGAGAAGTATTTGAAGTTACCTAATTGATCAAGAATTTCGGCGATATTGGGAATAGGATAAGTTTCGCCGATGGTAATGTCATTTAATTTTCGGTAGTCTATTACAACGCGCCATTTCTTCTGACCAGAGGCATCAATCTTTTTGGGAACTATCCATATCGGAGAAGACGAGCATTTTTTGGATTTGGGCATTTACTTCTTGTTTATGTACTTCGGGAAATCGATAGGATTTAACGTTGATAGGCTAATCAGAGGAGGTTCGGATCTCATGCTGGATAGCATCAGTTGAGGTAAGTATGTCATCAGGTAAGTGGAATATATCTGAATATTTAGAGCACATATCGTAGAGGGCTTCGCGTTCTTCGTAATTTAAATGTGAAGCGCGGAGGATTTTAAGGACTTCGTTAGTTCTGGGTAAACATGTTATATTAGTATCATATGATTGGTAAGATCCACGATCAACTTGGTGTAAGGTAAGTTGAAGGTTAGAATTTAATGTAACTGGTTTTTCAGATGTATTTAAATTGTAAGGTTTACTCGATTACTATTTTTTACTTCAACTAAACAGTTAGCTATCAATAATGTTTCACTTAAGTTTGATCAAGAATGAGACCTTCACCTATTTCAGGATTAGTAACCGAGCATTCTACGGTGATTTCAGAACGAGATGGAATTTGATAAGTTGGGTCAGTAAAATTAAGTTTAATTTTATTTTTGTTTCGATTAAGGATTTGTCGGTTATAGTCAATAGAACATTGAAAGACAGTAAGTAAATCATTTCCTATAATACCATCATAGGGTAGGTCTATGTGTTCTATTATATGAAACATAAAAGGGATAGATTCTTTGCCACTTTGTTACGACCGCCTGACGGCGGGTACAAATAAAACAAACAATTACAAAAAAATACAAATGTTTATTGTTATCAAGAAAAATATATTTAATTACGCAAACAATCCAGAAGGTTAGAATAAGTATCAATATTAAAATGGGGCGTGAATTCCCGGCACAGGGGAGTTTTCGGGTCCACAAAAAAACCTATGGGTTTAAATTATCCAACCCTCCTTATCTCCCTGGTCTTCTCCGATATGGATAGTTCCCAAAAAGATTGATGCCTCTGGTCAGAAGAAATGGCGCGTTGTAATAGACTACCGAAAATTAAATGACATTACCATCGGCGAAACTTATCCTATTCCCAATATCGCCGAAATTCTTGATCAATTAGGTAACTTCAAATACTTCTCAACGCTTGACCTTGCATCAGGATTCCATGAAATTAAAATGGCCCCACAAGATGCCTGCAAGACTGCATTTAGCGTCCAAGTCTCCAAGGAGAACGATGATTCGTTTATTTAGATGATATTGTCATATATTCTTATGACCTTCGGAGCCATATCCAAAATCTATCTACAGTTTTCCAAAAACTTCGATCATTTAACCTTAAACTACAGCCTGACAAGTGTGAATTCCTTCGAAAGGCAGTCAGTTACCTAGGACACGTCATTACCAAAAATGGCTTAAACCCCGATCCTAGTAAAATTCATGTCGTACAAAAATTTCCAGTTCCTAAATGTCCCACGACATTAAATCATTTTCAGGGCTTGTATCTTATTACCGACGTTTTATCCCAGATTTGCCAAGCTTATTGAAAAAGGATGTTCCTTTTGTTTGGATCAACTAACAACAACTAGCTTTCGAAACGCTCAAAGAAAAACTTGTCACTGCTCCAGTCCTTACCTATCCAGATTTTACCAAACCCTTTAACCTTACTTGTGACGCGTCTAACTATGCGGTCTTCGCTATCCTTTCCCAAGGCCCCATTGGAAAAGATCACCCTATAGCATTTACCTCCAAAACCTTAAACAAATGTGAAATCAACTATAGCACAACTGAAAAAGAACTGTTAGCTATAGTCTCCGGCTGCAAAGCCTTTAGACCATACTTGTTTGGCCGCAAATTTACTACTGTAACGGACCATCGACCTTTAAAATGGTTTTTTAATCACACTGATCCAAACAGTAAATTACAACGTTGGCGTCTCCAACTTCAAGAATATGAATACGAAATTGTATACCGCAAGAGTAAATTAAATTCAGCAGCTGATTCGCTTTCTCGTTACCCTGTTAATCCTGTTTATCCTGAAAATCCTGCAAACTTACCTGATACTGACCTAATCGACCTTGGTCCCCTAGATATGAGCCCTTTCAACACAAAGGTTGATGATTTTAGTCCTTTCAATATCCCAAGTCCAGAAAATGTACCTGATCCTTTGTTAAGACAAGGTCAACAATCTTCAATTCCTCAATTAAACCATAGACTTGGGAAAACTCGAAACTAGCCCTAGGAGTGCAGAACCCAACCTTGATTTCGATTCATTATCAACTCTCTCACCTTTTAAAATTACGCCAGACCCAAAATCAAATTTAAATAACGACGATTATTCCAAATTCTTGAAATCGATCTCTGATAAGAAGGTCACACGCAACACCGTCCTAAAAGAATACAACGTAAACTTACTTAAGTCTCCTTATAAAATAATCCTTATTCCTACGTCTATAGATCTTGATGAATCAATTCCTTATATAGAAATCTTGCTTAATGCTGAAAAAAGAGACGAAAACTTAAATTCTGAAAAGGAATTACATTCCTTTCTGAAAGTAAACCAGGATAATAAAATCGTGTACCTAATATTCACCAAAGTTCATCACTTTGATGAATCATCTTATCCCGATATTTATAATAGTCTGAAACAAGTGAGAGGGGAAATCATGAAATCTGAAGAAGTAACAGATATTGCAATATCTGATTTTAAGAATCCTTTTGATCAACACTCATATACAAAAATATTTAATTTTCTAACCTATATTTTCCATAACACTAAAATCTGTATCCATGTTTATTTAAATAGAATCATTTATCCTACCTTGAGCGAAAGACCTAAAATTCTCCGTGAAAATCATAATGTCCCAATCGCTGGACATTTAGGTTCAAAACGTATGTATAACCGTATAAAAGAACAATTTTATTGGAAAGGAATGAGGAGCAATGTAGAGGACTATGTCAAAAGGTGTATACGGTGTCAGAAAAAACAAAGCCCTAAGAAAATTGAATAGAGCCCCATTCCAACGAATAGCGTTGGATATCGGAGGTCCTCTGCCGAGGTCTGGACCTGCTAAACTGAAATATATCTTTACCTTACAAGATGATTTAACAAAATACTCCGTCGCTTACCCCATACGTAGCACAACAGCTGAAGAAACTAGCGATTGTCTCATACATTTTATATCCCTTTTTGGGATTCCTAAATCAATCTTGACAGATCAAGGCACCAATTTTACTTCCGACCTTTTTAAGACTACATTCCAATTCCTCAAAATCAAACAATTGTGGTCGTCGCCTTACCACCCACAGACAAAAGGCGCTTTAGAACGTAGTCATTCAACCCTTAAGGAATATCTAAAATCATTTATCAACAAAAATCAGGACAACTGGCCCACCTACGTATATACTGCTATGTTAACTTATAATACTACGCCACACTGCACGCCAAAATTTACACCCTACGAATTAGTCTTCGGATATAAACCTTACCTATCAAACTCCATATACGAAAGTGGTACTTTTTTTTTTTTATCACACGGAAAACCCTTTATGGGTACCCGTCCGCGTTCGGGGGACGCGGAGGGGTTATGTCGGAGTCCTTGATCCATCAACACTCGGGGCCGTAGCCCCGGCTGTTGATGGATCAAGTGTACCGACTAAAAACTCTGCGGTGACACCGTCTTTGTCGCACCGCGACCCCGACGCGACCTGCCCTTTTGAGGGCCCACCTTGGGAGTAAACTCCCTGGCGTAAGTACGCCCTCCCTCTACGTAGACGCCGCGTTGATGTCACCCAACGCGGCGTCTCCCTCTCGAGCTGGGAGGCAGACTCCCCCGAGTTTGCCACCTAGGTGATTCGGTAGAGACACCCATGTACCCGGACTTTGACATCCGAGGCCATGGGTATCTCCACGCCCCCTCGCGCCACACGCGCGCGAACCGCCCAGCCGCCGCCGCGCCACCCCTCTGGCGGTATGCAGCAGCAGCCGGTCGGCCCGGTTCGGCCAGGCTAGGGACCCGAAGGGGCCCCACCGCCACCACTCCAACTCAACTTTATCGCGAACTGGTTAATAATAATAGGCACCTTCCAAGGAACTCCAGAATTCCCGTTCCAGTTCTAATTAGTATAGATAATATAAATTTAATTTTAAGTATATCCAATGTAGCATGTTACTATTTTAATAATAAGCTCGTATTTGTTCTACAAGTTCCATTGGTTACGAATGACGAATTTATTTTGTATCATAATCTAGCACTGCCCACCCCTCACGGAGTGGACAATCCTAAAACATTTAGTATGATTCAACCTTCCAGTATGTATACTGCTATTTCTAAGGATAAATGTAGTTTTTGTAATCTAGATAGTTTAGATAACTGTAAAACGATAAACTCTGAGTACTTTCTATGTCAAATACCCACAGTGTTATTAACGAGTAGTAGTCCTACATGTGAAAGCGAACTGCTTGTAAAAACAATTAGTGCTATTCCCGAACAGTGTAAAACTAAAACTATTATCGGTAACCTAGATATTTGGAAACCACTCGTAAATAACAAATAGATTTTTATACAATCTCATTGGGATGTAAGGGAGTCAAAAACCACCATATGGCTCCAAGTCATCCTCACCTGCTCGTGGTACATCCTGCTAATCAACGAACGAGGCTCTGACGACCGCAGATCGGTGACGGGCAGCAGCGGCACCGATGCGAAGAGTTACGCACTGCGATCGCCAACCCGCCTGCCCAGCGTGGCGATTATGGGCAAACCCTCCAAATGGCAAGCCAAAACAAACCACGGCCCCCAGTTCCCGGCCGCCCTGCTATTCCGGATCACGGTGGCGGTCACGGTAACGGCAGGGTAGGGGGTGCGAAGAATCCCCGGGCTACGAGAGCCCGCCAAAATCAACTGACCTTGGCGACGTTGAATGGACGCACGTTACGGCTTGACGAGCACATGGCGCAATTAGAATCCGAACTCGAAGGGATAAGGTGGCACGTTCTGGGACTGTGTGAAGTCCGAAGAAAGTGAGAGGACACCGTTACCCTAGAATCAGGCCACCTTTTGTACTTCCGAGAGGGTGATCAGCTATCCCAGGGCGGCGTAGGGTTCTTGGTCAATAAAACTCTCTCTGACAACGTTGTAGAAATGTCTAGTGTGTCGAACAGGGTAGCGCATCTTATTATTAAGTTAACCGATAGGTATAACCTAAAGGTTGTGCAGGTTTACGCACCGACTTCGGTACACTCTGACAATGAAGTTGAAGATATGTACGAGGACATATCGAAGGCCTTACACTCCACCACTAAGGCCTACTACAACGTTGTCATGGGGGACTTCAACGCTAAAGTGGGAGTACAAATTTGCAGCGAATCGGTAGTAGGATCTCACGGTTACGGTAGCAGGAATCATAAGGGGCAAATGCTTGTCAACTTTCTTGAGAAAGAGGGGCTTTTCTTGATGAACTCTTTCTTTAAGAAACGGCCCCAAAGAAAGTGGACATGGCAAAGCCGACCCTAGGACTAAAAATGAGATTGACTTCATCATAACGGACAAGAAGCACATATTCAGAGATGTCTCAGTGATCAACAGGTTCAATACCGGAAGCGATCACCGACTTGTCAGAGGCTCACTGAATATCAACTTTAAGCTCGAGTGAGTCCGTTTGATGAAGGCCAGGCTCCGGCCCAACCTCCTCCAAACCGTAGTAGGATCTGAAGCGTTCCAGTCAAATCTGGAAAACCGATTCGTTACCATGGAAACCACAAATGACGTAGACCAGGCCCTCACAAATGTAGTTAAAATCATCAGGGAGGAAGGTACGAGATTTTGTGAAACGCGACGTATAAGTAAGAAAACGAAGCTTTCGGAGGAGACACTGCAGCTTATGAAGGAACGACGTGTAAATCCACCCAACACTTCGTTAGAGCAACGGGCACTCAACAAAAGAATTAATAAAAATCTTTTATAAAAAAAGGTAAACCGACTTCAAAAAGCAAAAAAATAAATATTTGAAGTCGGTGCTGGTTGGTGCAGTCGGTTACTTGGCACCGACTTCAAATATTTATTTTTTTGCTTTTTGAAGTCGGTTTACCTTTTTTTATAAAAGATTTTTATTTTACAATTTTAAGTGACCAGTGAATTCTATAGTAGGGTACCTATAGGATTGACGTAATACCCATAATATCGCAATTTACACATGCCTATTGTTTGTCGTTAAGGAGTTCCCTGGTGTATCTTCTAAGTCCAAGGTCCAATGTCAATAAAATTAATATGGGACCACCTTGGAGATATACTGAACCCAATGCAAAAAAAATTATCAAAATCGGTCCACAATTGACGGAAATATCGCTGAACATACATAAAAAAAAAAAAAAAAAGCATACATACAACCGAACATAGAACCTCCTCCTTTTCGAAGTCGGTTAACAAACTGGTACGACATGACTTCCGATGCGCTAATACACGCGCTATTGAAAAAGCAATCGAGCAAAATCGGGGTCGAAAGTTTTCGTTCAGTCTTTGGGGATGAGCCATCTGACGATGTTGTCCAAAGCCAGTGGGGACGTCATCACTTCTAAGCCGGAGATTCTTTTGGAAGTAGAAGACTTCTACAGCCGACTATACACCTCGCAAACATCTCGTCCTGATCCCGGAAATGAGGATCCTAGAGCTACATTAAGCCGCCACTTTACGGAAGACCTGCCCGAAATCAGCCTAGACGAAATCGTGATGGCTCTTGAGCAGCTAAGGAATGGAAAAGCCCCTGGAGAGGACGGAGTTACAACTGAACTATTAAAAGCAGGAGGTAAACCCGTGCTAAAGGAGCTCCAAAATATCTTTTGCTCTGTCCTCTTTAATGGGAAAAATCCAGAGGCTTGGGGTAGGAGCGTGGTCGTATTGTTTTTCAAAAAGGGTGATAAGACCCAACTGAAGAACTACCGCCCTATTTCGCTCCTGAGCCACATTTATAAGCTGTTTTCAAGAGTTATCACGAATCGTCTTGCGCGAAGGCTCGACGAATTTCAACCCCCAGAACAGGCCGGGTTTCGAAGAGGGTATGGAACCATAGACCACATCCACACTATACGGCAGATTATACAGAAGACCGAAGAGTATAATCGGCCCCTGTGCTTAACATTCTGGACTGGGAAGGTCATGGCATAAACATAAATGGCAGTCATATCTCACACTTGAGATTTGCAGACGACATCGTCATCATGGCCGAAACGTTGCAGGATTTACAACAGATGCTGACCAGCCTAGCCGATTCTTCCAAACAAATAGGTCTCCGCATGAACTTGGACAAGACCAAGGTAATGTTTAACCGACATGTAGTACCGGAACCTGTTGCAATACATGGCGCTATTCTCGAGGTTGTTCAAGAATATGTTTACCTAGGGCAAACTCTGCAGTTGGGGAAAAACAATTTCGAGAAAGAGGTCAACAGAAGAATACGGCTGGGCTGGGCGGCATTTGGGAAATTACGTCGAGTATTTACATCGCCCATTCCACAAAGCCTAAAGACAAAAGTCTTTAATCAGTGCGTCCTGCCCGTTATGACATATGGAGCCGAGACGTGGACACTCACGGTTGGAATGGTTCATAAATTTAAAGTCACTCAGCGAGCTATGGAAAGGGGTATGCTCGGAGTTTCTCTGAAAGATAGAATCCGGAACGAAGTCATTCGACAGAGAACCAAAGTTAGCGACATAGCCCACCGGATTAGTAAGCTGAAGTGGCAATGGGCCGGTTACATTAGCCGAACAACCGATAACCGCTGGGACAAACGAGTTCTTGAGTGGAGACCGCGGACTGGCAAACGTAATGCAGGCCGCCCTCAGGCTAGGTGGAGCGATGACCTTCGTAAGGCGGCTGGCAGAAACTGGATGCGAGTAGCCGAAGATCGTACCCAGTGGCGTGCACTTGGAGAGGCCTATGTCCAGCAGTGGACTGCTATAGGCTGATAATGATAATGATGATGATGATGATTCGAATAAGATTGTGGTATTCCAGAAATACGCGAACTAGTAGTATTAGGTGCGGGTATATTACACACCCCAGGACAATGTACGGTGTATACCAATAGTGTAAGGCTTATATCGTCTGATGTTGTAGAAATAAATATCCCAGCTCCTAATTTAGAGTATAGTATTATTAATGATTCCTGTTGTAAACTAGAAAATAAGTTCGATTCCGTCGATAACAATGTGTCTCCTATTATACTTTAGAATAATTATTTCGACGATTTAAAGTTAAACAATCAAAATGATAGACTACTTTCCAATTTAAATGACATTGTTAATAAAGAACCTGTCCTTGTAAAATATGGGACACACTATTTTATATTCAATTCTTTGGTCATACTAATTCTTGTAATTGTTACTTGTCTTATTATTTTTAAACTATTTCATATTACTCCTAGACTTAAGAAATTAATTGTAAAACGGACCCCTAGCGAGAATGACGTCAAAGACATACAGCTAGAAGACCTAAGTACTTCAGCACCTCGTTTAAGAGAAATCGTTTAACTTGTATTTACTGAAATTCGACATTTATCCCCGAATTTCAGTCTTATGCGGGGGGTTGTTATACCCTATAATAATTCGTAGAAATGTTGACCACCATCCCCTATCTGCTATGTCAGCATCTCGGGGTGGTCGGAACACTGAGCATAGGAGCGCAGGCCAGCAATGGGTCAGTCTGACGAAACTCCAAACGGGTCGGTTCAAATCCATTGTATTCTGTTTCTATTTCTAATATACCCTTTCCCAGTTAAATATCTTTTTTTTAAAAACCCGTTGACGAACTCTCTTATAATAGCACGTATACTACGTACAGTAGCACCGTTTTCTATCCCTCATAAGTATACTTACTTAGGTATGGTAAGCATACTTGATTTTATAGCGTGTGTGTGTGAATGATGTACGCTGTTGGCCGCGAGGCCTTTACAGCTTCACCGGACTTAAAGGCGAGCGTGCAACCACTACGCTCCAGCCAGCCAGAAGGGCAAGAGGCGACATACTCGAGGGCGCCTCTTCGAGGCGCCCTCGGTTGGGACAGTCGCTGTAGGGGGACGGGTGCACTACTAAGTGCACCGGTCAACCGCCGGCTATGGGAGGGGATCTACTACTACGTCGTCGTCGTCGCCCGTATTCTGAGCGGAAAGAAGGGATGACAAAGCATCGGGGGGGTCGGTGAGAACATGTCGCGGCCGGCGGTGGCGGCAGGGGTCGGGGGGGAGATCGTAGTCGGCGGTGGCTACGATTAACGGATTCGCATGGGTAGATGCGTTCGCGAAGTGACGTGTTGACGCCTTTTTAATAAAGGCGCGAATAGGTTCGAGACCTAGATCGGAGTGGAGATCGACGTTCCGTACGAACCAGGGGGCTCCTACGGCTTTACGGAGGAAGCGGTTTTGAACCACTTGGAGTTTATCGATGTGAGAGGGGGCCGAATGCCCGAACACAACACACGCATAAGTCATGATGGGTCGAACGCAAGTTTTGTAAAGTGTCACCTTATTTCTAAGGGACATTTTACTCCGCTTGCAGATTAACGAATGGAGACGACCGAGCACAAATGATGCTCGGTGACAGACCCGCTTGATGTGCGGGCCGAAGGACATGGTACTGTTTAGGGTGACCCCTAGATATTTGACCTCTTTGACCCAGGGAATGGGTCGGTCGAACATGGTCACTTGGCCGAGATGATTTTATAGCATCAGCGTTGTATGAATACTAGGAAGATTCCGATTGTTTTCCCTTTCAATACAACCATCAATCTGAGACCCGCAGCTCGTTTCGGAAGGAACAAATCGTTGCGTGCGACATGTTTATTGTGGCAGCGGGTCAGCCGGGAGATTTCGGTCCTCTGTAACTGTTGGCTTCAACTGTGGGATATAGTCTACATGATTGGAGGAAAGTAGAAATATAAAGCGATTGGTATTTTCCTCACTAAATATGCTAGAACTTTTTTTGTGTACAAAATAATTCACGTATTTTGTGCAAAACCTGCGGGAGAACTTAAAATCTCTCAGTCATGTTTACATTTTTTAAACTTCTTAATCTACCACCGGATCAAAACACCGCCTTCACTGAGAACATCCAGTGAAAAATTCAGCATAATTGTTTTTCTGTCTAGTTTTCTATTGAATTTTTTTTTCGTTACATGATTTTTTGTATTAATGCATTGTAATTTTACATTTTTAACTTTATGATCAAGGTGCAATGTTATTTTTTTTTCACTTAATAACACCGAATTGGTATTCTGCTTTAGTAAGCAGAATATTTATTAAGCGCGCTTTGGTACGGGCAGTTTAGTCATGTAAAGTCCACAAAAATTCACAATCACATTTCCTTCCCTTACCATCACTGCCTGTTGCTGCCTCAATTAGCTGTTAGCGGGGGGACTGAAAACACGAATACGGTCGACCGTCTACATTGCCCTCACTTGGGTTAGTGAGGGCAAGGTTGTCAGTTTTGACAGTTTGGAAGACTAAGGGCTAAAATTGAAGATCGCGGCTAGAAGACAGATGCGTACAGTACAAAGCTGGTCGTTATGGCATTCTTTAGTGAAAACTTTTGTTATGCAATGAAGTTCTTTCTGTTGAAGATAGATAAAATCTAATAAACTATATGAAAGCCTTTTTTAACAAACTTACAACCTCTACAGATATTATTTTATTATACAGAACGTTCCGCCTCATAGTCGACGCAGCGCGACGGGAGCGCGACAGGGGCGCAGCTTTGGGAATTATAATGTACTGAAATGTATGGGAGACGCCACACAGCGCACCCTCAGTCAGTGCAACGGCTAACGTCACGACCGAACGTAGCCGAGCGCCGCCGTCGCGCTCCTATCTCGTTGCATCGGCTATGTGGCGAAACCTTAAAGCTACATCATACATTATTTCCAGTACACACCAAGTTAACACTTCCTAATAACCCCAAAACCTCTATTCAGTGCTCGTTACTCTCAATATAACGTTATAATTTGAGACAATAACAATGTATGCAAATTGGTATGTTAATGTATAACCCGACGGATACGGGCAGATTAATTACCGTTACAAAAGCCACAGTGTGTGCGAGGGTCTTTATTGTATTTGCTGAAATAGAATTTAGTTGCGTTGATTCCGTAATGCGAAAGTTTGTGAAGATTTATTGCTGTATTATTTATAAAACGTATCAATTTAATTGATTCGGCATATGTTTAAAATATATAGCAGATATTTTATTACTCATATTTCAGTATATAAAATATAAGATTAATAAAGTTAAGTTTCCGGGTACAAGTCACAAGCAGCGTAGTAAGAAAGCGAGTAGGTATGAAAGCGAGTAGGAATGAAAGATAGTATCGGTGTAAAGATGAGAAAGGGTATGCTCCGTTGGTTCGAGCATATAGAAAGAATGTCAGAAAAAAGAATGACAAAACAGACATACAATGCGAAAGTGGAAAGATGTAGGTACCGGGGAAGACCTAGACTATCTTACCATGACCAAATAGACTGTGTCTTATCTGAAGGGCAAGTCAAGAGTGTCCGTAACCGGCGAGCGTGTATGAGACGAACTATGATAGTGGAGGAAGCCAGAGAGGTCTGTAAGAAAAGAACCAGTTGGAACTATGTACTCTCTGCCTACCCCGCGAGGGAGCTGGAGTGATGATATAGATAGATAGAGAGAAGTCATAAGCAGAGTTGGGCAAAAATTAGTTATGATAAAATTAAGCTGCAATTAAAATATATCGGATTTCATCGCGGCTTAATTGTGAAATGAAAAAAATGAAAAAAAGAGCTCAGGAGAGATTAATTTATTTGCAAATGAAATTTCGAATTCTTGATCCTATAATTAAAAAATGCCCAACACTGCTCATAAGTCTCCATAACCGACGAGGTTGTATGAAACGGACTTTGGTGTAGCAAGCGAAAGAGGTAAAGGAAAAACGAAGTCTAAGGAAATAACATGTTGTAACTCTGTCTGTTTGGCCCTATGTAATAGGGGGCAATAGTATTGCCCCCTATTACATAGGGCCAAACATCGTCGGCGAAAAGTGGGTGTGCTCAGTACACCTCTGCCATCCCCGCTTGAAGAATGTAGGCGTGACGGTGTTAGATCCCCGCACCGGACGAATCTATGTGTGATCCATATAAAGATTTTTCAACATCGAACCCGCGATTAATCTATTCAGTGGACGAAACGGCTTAAGGCCCCTGGATCATGACATTGCCATGCCATGCCAATTTAACAACATTACATACGTTACACTAGTACATATATTCTCAAAGAACCTTCTCTAACGAGATACCTAAACAATTTACCGCACCAGACCCAAACAGCCCAAGATAAAATAATAAAAGGTATTGTAAGCCCACAGTACGACATCAAAAGATTAAATAAAACAAATTTTATGTACTGAGGAACCTTAATGAATGGAGGGCGGATAATATTTTGTTATAATCGCCGTCAATTCAACTCACAATGGGGGATATAATAAAGGAAACGCAAATAGAATCACGCTTTGGTATGTGACTTACTGATTATAATGTTGGAGGACAATTGTTTTATTTTTTATTTTCTTGCTGGTCAAGTGGAGCTTAGCGGAAGTAGGTCAATATCTGGTAGATTTAGCTCAGCGGCATATGTTGTAAAGAAAATTAGATTATTATCTGATATTGAAACAGCTAGACTTGTTTATTTCGATTATTTTCATAGTAATATGTCATATGGCTACTTTAGGGATGATCTGCAGAACTGATTACCAATTTTGTTTTCCAGAAATGGTTGTTCGAGCAATTTACAATTTGGCTCCGAGACCTTCTCTTAAGGAATAATTTAGAGAAATAAATATCCTTACTATTGCATCACAATTTTTATATGAAAATATTCTATATGTTAAAAATAATATTAGTAATTTTGAAAAATATAGGGACATTCGTCATGTAAACACATGGAACAAAGATGATCTTATTGTACATTCTACTCGTCTCCACAGAATTAGTCATTCTTTCATGGGGTAATGTATACGCTTCTACAACAAATTACCCATAGATATCCGAAACATGCCTATCAATAAGTTTAAAAAGCAATTAAATCTAGACTCTGTAAGAAAGGGTATCACAAAATTTCGGATTATCTTAAGTTTGAGCAGCTTCTCAATCAGCAACATTAATCAACGATGTGTAATACAATTTTGAAAAAGAAATAAAAATGGTTATCAGAAAGGCCAAATAAACTAAATTAAAAGACTAGCCCGCTGAGTTTCTCGCCGGATCTTCTCAATGGAGGTCGCGTTCCAATCCGGTGGTAGATATAAAAAGTGCAATAATGTTGACGTTTGTGAGTGCTATTGTATTGGCCTATACAAATAAATGATTTTTGCCTTTGACTTTGACTTTAGGAATCACGAGGCCCTGAGTTGGGATCGTAGACTTTAAGGTCACCAATTTTTAAAAAAAATACGGGTTTGCACCTCTGCTACCACCGTTTGGGGAGAATAGGCGTGACGGTGTACTTTACTATTTTGGTAAAGCACTTTCATGGCGCATGTTCGACCGTGTTCATGTACCGCCGCACCGTGTTTAACTGTAATTGATTGTACAGTAAGTTCAATACCTCGGATAATACGCTTTTTCCATCAAAAGTAAAGTTGTGTTTGTGTATTATTAATTATTATAGTTAGTTCAATACGTCTTTTGCGAATCAAATTTTAATATTTTTTTTTGGAACTTAATCCGCCACGCTTTCCATTCACTGTAACTCCTATAAGTTAGGATCCACACTGATCTCCTTTGATGAAATCAAAATGAACCAAACCTTGGACACCTTAAGGTGTCCCGGGAAATTTAATTAGGACGAAAATTAAAGTCGAGGAAGCCAGAGAGGTATGTAAGGAAAGAACCTGTTGGAACTCTGTACTCTCTGCCTATCCCGCAAGGGATCTGGCGTGAGGTTATAGATAGATAGATAGATAGAAGAAAATTTAACAGATGGAAAAAATAAAATTCCAATTCCCTCGTTTACAAAACGAAAGGAGACTACAACTAGGATAAGCCCAGTTGAAAAGCAAATAACAGGGCCTATTTGTGAGCCTCGTGTTTGATTTCAGTAATAGGCATGACAAAAATCTACAAGATCCGTGTAACATAATGGTACGGTCGTTGTGCCAGAGACTACCCAGTTACCAGAGTACCAGTTTAAAAGACAATAACTTAAACCAAACTCTATCATTATAATGACACCTGATGATTATACAATTAAATAAATAAAAACAATTTTGTCCACAGTCCCGAATCTGAAATTTATGCTCGGTATAATGGCAATAGATTCGCATCTATTAAATTGGGACCCCATACCGTGGGCGATATACAGATGTACACAGTACACCTTTGACATCCCCGCTTGGGGTATCGGTATATGCATGACGGTGATTATTTACTGTGTTCGTACTTGGGCAATGTTTTTTTTTTTGTTAGTTAATCGCAGACTTTTCCCCCAATAAATGTTGGAGACCTATTCTAGTTTTTTTTAGGTTTCTATTGGTGTGATTTTGTTTATTATGGTTTTTTCCTTTTGTATCTTTGTGTTCATTGTTCCATTTGGCTTTGACTCTCTGGCTTAGTTTTGGTCTTACAAGAGTTTGACTGACTGTCGACTGCTAAGCAAAGTTGGAAGCTTTCAGGCGATGTGGACAATTTGGGCAGTAAGATCCCCCCCAAACCAAACAAAGTCAAACAGGCTAATAGTAAGTTAAAACTAGTGAACAGTTTGCTGAATATCAATTGGAAGTGTCAAACGATTAGTTAACATGTTTTTATGATGCCAAGAATATATGTGTGTAGTGAATGTAACACATAGTTCTTACAGTTTTGAGTATTTGAAATGCTGCGTTGGTCTAGTGGAAAAGTGCATCGTTTTGTGATCGCGATGTCCTGGGTTCAAGTCCTAGGTCGGACAAATATAGGTTTTCTAACGAAAACTTCCCAGTACGAGTCCGGAGTCTGGAATTTTGCTCGCTGTTGTTATGGCAATAAGCTTGCCCTATTGCATGGGACTTAACATCGTCGGCAAAAAGTGGGTGTACTTAGTACGCCTCTACTACCCCCGCTTGGGGAATATAGGCGTGACAATGTAAAGTATTTGCTTATTTAGTTCAGCATTTCGACCCATTTCTACTATTCTAATTAAAATGATAAGCTGCAAGTTTATGATTCCAGCATAGGATTATTACGGTTTCAAAGACAAACTGTCAATTTTATATGTTTCTGACATTTTGTCAAGGTCAATAAAATTATTCTTCAAGTAGCCTGCGCAACTTCTTCGCCACGAAAGTAAGCACGTCATCAGGATCTGTATCCTCCGGCAATCTTATAATGTCCTAGAGACGTCTTTCGCCTTTTTATCCTTCCTACGGGACGGCATCCGATCACTCATACTGAGCGATTGTTACAGCAGCACCTTCTAAATGCAAATGTCTTATTGTTTGAAGTTTATCTTGCAAAGTTGACACTAATTTCATCCGCGGTATCTATGGCGTGCTGAAAAATGCCAAGCCTTCGTTGGTTATGAGTTTTTCGAAACTTATAGCAGTGATCATTTGCATAGGCTATAGCCACGCAAATCGCGAATTTAAACATTTCATTTCATTCATATATGTAGTGTGAGCGCGTACTGCGTTCCTTTTAAATGTAATAGAAATTTAGTTGACCAACCAGCACAGCTATGTGTCTCCAAAATAATATCCGTTTGTGAAGAATATTAACAGGAGAGGGGATCCGCCGCGACAAATAATAAATGTCATCGAAACAAAGACCCGGAGCGAATGACCGGCAATTTCTCGTGCATCAATTTGTCAAGCTGATGACCAGTCAGTTGTACTGGAGATTAATCTTTGGCCAACTATTTGTTATTCATCATGGTTTTATTAGGAATGTTTTCTTTTGCCTATTCTTTGAGTTACTTTTACTAAGTTTCATGATTATGGCGGATTTTAGGCATCTAAAATTCTGACGTATGTACATCTTAAAAGTATGAAACACGTTATGAATGACCGATAATTACTTATGCATCAATTTATCCAGCTGATGGCTAATCGTCTGTTGTGTTGGATATTAATTATTTGCCAAATACTTGTTATCCTACTAATATTATAAATGTGAAAGTTTGTATTTACATGTTTGTTACTCAATCACGCAAAAACAGTTGAACGGATTTGAATGAAAATTGGCACGCATATAGTTTATTACCTGTACACATAGGATACTTTTTATCCCAAAAAATTGTAAGGTTCCTGTCTTAAATCAACGCGAACGAAATCGCGGGCAGACACTAGTTGATCATAATTTTATAGGAGGAGCTTTCTTTTGCTAGATCTGGAATAGTCTGTGTGGTTTTGCACTTCCATTACTTAATATTACAAATGATCGCTGAAACGCGTCACTTTCATACACAAAGTACGAGAAAAATAAAGTTGTCAGAACACAATGACGCATCAATGGAGTAGGAAAATGGCTAGATTTAAATCAAAAATCAAAATCAAAATCAAAAGCTTTTTATTCATGTAGACCAAAAGGCACTTATGAATAGTCAAAAAGAGAAAATTATTAATTACTTAAGACTCTACCACCCGTTCGGAAAGTCATTCCTGTGGAGAAGAAGGGCAAGAAACTCCACGGTTACTCTTTTTTAAAAATGAGGTTTACAATTCTTTTTGTATACATTGCATTTATGGAGTATGGGAGAACAATGCAGAACGAGCTAAATAGATGTGCTTAAGTATAGATTAATCATAAGTGTACTTAGATTCATGATATTGGTCAGTGTCTACATAGTCCTCTCATTTACAAAATAGAGATGTTGTAGAGGTATATAATAAAAAGCATAATAATAATAGTAAGAGAAAGTGTTACTATAAAATATGTAAAGAGCGCGTACAAAACAACTGGTCATAGCTCCAGTGTGATGCCGAACGAGACAAAATTCAACAGCATTATGGTACACGTTCAGTCAGACAAAGGGCAGGGGACGGACCAGTCCCCACCAGCAGCACCCGTTCACGAGTATGACCTGAGAAGCAGCCATCACTCTCCTCAACCATTTTAGAGGGAAAAGAATGACCCGCTCCACAGAGCCGCCACTAGCAAAGACATTTTAGTGAGCATGACCAATCCACGACCCTGTCGACATCGTTCGAGAATAATATTTAAAATCAATGAACGCTCGCTAGGCAGGACACGCTGCACTTAACATTATATTCTTCTAGATTTCAGTTAATTTGTGTAAAGGCATTTTTATCATTTAAAAAATCATTTAGTGTATAATATCCTTTACTCATTAGTGAAGATTTAATATACTTTTTAAATCTGTCAAGTGGCAACTCTAACATGGGCTTTGGTATCTTATTGAAGCAGCGAATACCGACTCCTACGAAGGAAGTAAATACTTTTTTAAGCCTAACAATTGGTAATACCAGTTTATGTTTATTTCTAGTATTTAATTTATGAACGTCACTCACTTTATTAAATAAATGGATATTCCTACGTATGTACACTATGTTGTCGTATATATACTGTGAAGCGACCGTGAGAATATTGATCTCTTTAAAAAGTTCTCTGAGGGAAGCCCTAGGTCCAAGATTATAAATGGCACGGATAGCTCTTTTTTGCAGTATGAATACATTTTCCACGTCAGCAGCGTTACCCCACAGTAGGATACCATAAGACATAATGCTATGGAAGTAACTAAAATAAACTAGACGTGCTGTATCCACATCCGTAAGTTGCCGTACTTTCCACACTGCATAAGCAGCGGAGCTAAGTTTACCCGCAAGTGATGAGATATGGGCCCCCATTGGAGTTTGGAGTCTAGGGTAATGCCTAGAAAGACAGTGGAGTTCACGAGGTCCAGCTTTGTGCCATTAATAAGAATATTCGTAGCATTAACTTTTACATTGGGCATAGTAAATTTAATACAATTTGTCTTGAGTGAATTAAGCAATAGATTGTTTATTTCGAACCAATTTGATATCCGTGAAAGAGCACCATTCACATCGTCAAAATTAAGCTAAGCTCTGTCAACTTTGAAGATCAATGCGGTATCATCTGCGAATAATACAATGTCACAGACATCACGGACAAAGTTCGGCAGGTCATTAATATATACTAAAAAAAGAAAGGGTCCTAAGATGGAGCCCTGTGGAACACCAATTGAAATATTAACTTCCTGAGACTTGACCCCGTTAATCTCAACACATTGAGACCTTTCACCTAAGTATGAAGCTAATAAATTAAGGGCAGTGTTTTTAATACCGTAATGCCTTAGCTTTTTAATAAGGGTTGCATGCTCAACACAGTCGAATGCCTTAGAGAGATCACAGAATACACCAATTGCATTCTGCGATGCCTCCCAGGCACCGTAAATTTGCTGAAGCAGACCTACTCCCGCGTCTGTGGTTGAACGTCCCTTAGTAAAACCATATTGATCACCGTGTAACAGCTTATTCTCATTAAAGTGGTTAAGCAATTGATTGAGTAGGATCTTTTCATAAATTTTACTCAAGGCCGGCAAGATGGAAATCGATCTAAAATTGGAAGGCTCGCTTTTTATCCCTGATTTAAAAATCGGTACAACTTTACTAAGTTTCATTAAGTCGGGGAACCTACCCTTCTCTACACATTTATTAAATATCGTCGCCAGCGCAGGTGCTATAGCCATTACTATGCTATCTAGTATTTTTAATGATATACCCCAGAAGTCGACAGTGTTTTTAATGTTTAACGACTTAAAGGTTAAGATTATGTCTGTCGGGGTCACATATTTAAATTCAAACAAGACATTGCATTCTTTTACACTGCTTTTATAATATCAGTTCAGCTTTTCGGGAAGAGGAGTTCAAAGAGCCAGTAGTATGAACTGGAATTTCACTAAAAAATTTATTAAAAGCCTGCGCAATATCGAAATCATCTGTTAAGATGTTATCATTAATAACAAGTTCAATAAGATCATCGCGTGGTTGAGTTCTCCCAGATACACTGTTAATTATACCCCATGTGGTTTTGATCTTATTTGATGACCTTTTGATCATATTGCTATAATATAAAGACTTTGCTGCAGTACACACCTTCCTAAAAGTCTTCGAGTAGTTTTTAACATATTCCAAGAAAGCTGGGTTTTGATTATATGTTTTCGTATCATACAGTTCATACATCTTAACTCTACTTTTATGAATTCCTACAGTAGCCCAATCACTAAACTTTGCTTTCTTGGCCGTTGAAAATGATTTTATTTTAAATATATTATCGAATTCTGATTTCATGGTATCAAAAAGGTTTTGATATAGGTAATTGGGATCATTATGTAACCAATCCATATTAGATATGCGATTGTAAACTTTATCCCTAAAACAGTTTATACGTCGATCTGATATCGGCCTACAAGTAACTTTACATAACTTAGGTATAAGGTGGCTGGGTACTGACACCAACAAACCACTATGATCTGAGGGCAAAGCGTTTATAATTAATTTATCAAACACTTCACAGTCGCAAAACACATTATCTAAACAGGTAGCAGACGTAGCAGTATTCTAGTCGGTTCATTAAACAAGCATACTAGATTAAAAGATTTAAAAAGATTAATTAGTCTACAGCTAATGGATGACTTTTCGATTAGATTGACATTGAAGTCACCACATATAATGCTTTGCTTTTTAATACCAGAAATTTTTTTTAACACCTCTTCCATAACGTTTTCAAATGTATTAAAATCACCTGAAGGCGGTCGGTAAACGCATGCTACAACATAACTATCCAGTTCGACACAAGATATCTCAACAATGCGTTCAATAGAAAGACCCATAATGTCCTTGCGCTCTTTACACTTGATGTCGTTGGCGACTAATATTAGAGACCCTCCGCGTATGGCTGTTTTTCTTGTGAACGCACTCAACACTGTGTACTGACTTTGATATTTGATTATTTCATGAGATTTCAGCTAATGTTCAGTAACACAGAATAAATGGACGTTGTATTTCCTAAGAAATAATTCTATCTCGAGATCTTTGCCAGCTAAACCTTGCATATTCTGATGAAAAATATTTAATTCTATTGACTTAGCTGTTGTCGCATTTACTAGTTTAAACTATGGTCACACAACCTAATGTTGCTGCCAGTATCAATCATTTTATTTTGGTTTATATTGCATATAACCGCGTCATTTTTTTGTATATTAAATGCTAACAATGTAGCCAACTGTCGTTTAGTTGTAAAGGGCAGATACATAGTATCTTCTGTCAGCCTAAACTTGCTAATGAATTTATTTATATCAAAATAAAAAATGGCGTCACTATGACGGTGTGTTATGTTGTAAATATATAAATTCATGTCATAAATGTGCCTGTTTTGCTGAATGGTTAAGTTACTGGCATATGGCAAGGCACAGAATACAAATTTACAATTTAATTTAGAATGTAGCTCTAATAATTTTTCAATACCCCTAGTCAGGTCCTTCCTCTTAACTGATAAACTATCACCATAAAATATAACAGTGGTTGTGTCCTTGTCTAAATTAGCTTGACTAATATTATCAATCAAGTGATTTAAACTGGCCCCAGGTGAACATAAATTAGTTACTTTCTGATCTAAATGACTAGATAATAAGGAACCGAAGTCTTGGCCTATTTTATCTGAATAAACAATTACAGACTTTTGTAGATATGTAGGTTTTTTGCATGTTTTTGTGGCCGGTTGGCTAACGGGGTTATTTAGGTAAGAGGTAGCACTATTATTTACTTGCATTACATTAATAGAGCAATCAGATAATAATGTGTCCAATGAGGAGGTATCGATTGGGGTGGGTGGGATAGCACAGCTTGCTGTAAGAGATTTAAACCGCTCAAGGTTGTATGTCCCCATTTTTAGGATCTCATCAGTAGCTCTGATATGCTCTTTGATCTGCATTTGAGCATCTTCATACCTTCAGGTCATTTTCCTAAGTTCAGACTGCAGATGAAAGATTTCAGTCTGCAATTCATTTACCTCAGTGTCATACACACAGTGACTATGAGCAAGCTCAGAGTCAAATATTGTTACTGTTAGAATCTCCTTAGATTTTGTATAGGTCATTTTAGATATTGTATTTAATTAGTATTAGTTAGGTAGTATTAGTAAAAAAAAGATTTCAGTTCTAAATCATCACATCAGATCCCTTGCAGGGTAAGCAGAGAGTACAGAGTTTCATTAGCTTTCTTTACGGACCTCTGGCTTCCTCCACTCTCAGTTTGTCTCATAAACACTCGGTGGTTACGGAAACTTGACTTACCCTTCAGATAAAACTCGGTCTATTTGTATAATAGTAAGAGAGATTTAAGTTCTATGTAAAATGTAGGCCTAACAATATTTTTCTTAACCTTTTGATATAAGTTGCTTTTCTAGATTGACAAAGGGTAAAAATTTATGTCATACTAGCTGTTACCCGCGACTACGCACGCGTTTATTTTGTAATTTGACATAGGTAGGTCGGTTTTTCTCGAATAGCACAGATCCTGTGTATTATTCCAAGACCTAAGACACTTCCACACTAACTTGCTTTAAAAACCGTTCAGCCGTGTTCGTATGGAGAAATAAATACTATCCTGCTGGAATCATGCATTTTTGCGGGATAAAAAGTAACCTAAAATCTATCTATATCATCACGCCAGATCCTTTGCAGGGTAGGCAGAGAGTACAGAGTTCCAACAGGTTCTTTACTTACACACCTCTCTAGATTCCTCCACTTTCATAGTAACCTAAAATAATCTCTGAAAAGTCCTCCATCTTCCGGTAACATTCCATTCAAAATCGGTTCCGCCTAAGATTAGTACGGACAAACAAACAGACAAATAAAAATTTAAAAAAATGTGTTGGTGTTTAATTATGATACAAATAGCCATATGAGCTTAAGGAAAAATCAGATCGACACATGAATTATGTCTATTAGTATTCCCGTGTGGGAATCGTTCTTGCGACTATTTGATAAAGTAAGTTGAGTTGTCTACGTTTTAACGCATAAACCAAGCCACCATCGATTTGCAAAAGTATTTGAAAGGCACCTTTAAAATTAGTAAATTTACGTTATAGAACAATGTGCATGCCCGAGTGCAATATCTGTAGGCCAAATCACAAATTTTAACGTAACATTGCAGCTCGCGACTAAACATAATTAAAATAATAAGTCTTATGGTTTATCACACGATAATCAGGGATTGCTTGATTTTTCCGGGATGAAAAGTATTCTAAATTTTAAGTTAGGGTGTAAGTTATTACCATAACAAGTTTCATTGAAATCTGTTCGGTAGTTTTTGCGTGATTGAACACAAAGAGTTTGTTGAAGTCTGAAGTAGACTAATCGACAATTAAAGTTGCAACTTAGTATATGCACAAATTTCACCTTCTCCAACGGTTAAATTAAGCAGTTATAAGTGCCGAGTAACGCTGATCGAGGAGAAACTAACCAACACTTTACTTGACCACCCGTTAAAGAGTATTCTACCTCCACTAAGGGTATAAATCTCTTAAACAAGATGCAGCTAGCTGCTATAATTTTTTTAATATAGCTCTACACTAGGAATTATTTCTGTATCATGGGTGCGTTAACAAACATGAAATTGACATACAGAAACACCCAAACCTTTTGGGGTTGATACAAAGATTTATTCCGTGCACAGACCGATCCAGTTCCCGGCCAACTGGATGAAGCCATCTGCCAGTAGTGCCGTATTTCACTGGCACTCAATCAGCAAGTCACTAATTAAACTATTATTTTTTCTATTTTATTTTAATAGCCTATCCTGTATCCCAAAGTTGGGCAAAGGCCTCCCCTTGACGTCTTCATATATCGATCCTGGGCTAGCAGTATCCATGTCTTTCCCGCAAAAGTATCCAAGACGTCACGCCATCTTCATCTTGATCGACCACGACACCTGTGACCGTATTCAGGAATCCATACTGTACATGCAACTTATAAATATATCCTGAAAATTGTCACAACAAAAATATACTCAAATAATAACCTAAACACAAACATAGAGCTGTCAAATTTAATTAAATCAACACGAAAATATAATACGGAAACTCGAAAAACAAACAGGTACAAATACAAAAATGGGGCATATTTTTTTTCATGGTCGCCCATAATTGAGAGAATAAAAAATAACAGCGTGCAAGAATTGCTGATTATAATTCTGAGCAGAGGGGAAATTTAACTTTCATATCTGGAAACAGAGACACCCCTACTTGCTTTGCCAGTAATGTAGTTCAAATACTACGTGTTTGATGTGTCTTTGGTGCAATAAATTACCAGACTAGCTCAAAAAGAGGGTTATGTTTTTTGATATTTAGTAAATGATAGGAGAGGAGGAGAACCTCAAGAGAAAAATTTCACTTTACATTATCAACAAGAAGCATAGCATTTATATTATCGATTAAACAATTCAAATTGTAGTTGTGTTTAATATGTCTTTACTGTTATTATCTGAATAGCTCAAAAAGAGTGTAATATTTTTTGATATTTTGTAAAGGATAGGAGAATCAAGAGGAAAATTTCACTGTACCTATAAAACAATTCAAATTGTAGTTGTGTTTGATGTGTCTGTACTGTAATTACCTGACTGTAAATACCGGACTAGCTCAAAAAGATGGTAATATTTTTTTGGTATTTTATGGATTAGGAGAGGAGAAGGGCTTCTTTGATCTAGTGGCGAATAATAGTCGTAGCGATCATGACGTCCTAGGTTCAAATCCTGGGATGGGCAAATGTAGTTTTTCTATCAGAAAAATCCTAGGATCACTCTGGAGTCTGGAATTGTGCCCGGTATAATAAAATACTCACCTCCTGTTACAAAGGACCTAACTAGTCAAAAAAAGTGGGTGTACACAGTACACCTTTGCCTCTGCCGCTTGGGGAATACAGGCGTGACGATTTTTTTTAGGAAAGGAGTAGGTACTTCAATGTAATTTACTGCAGTACTGTTTGTATGATTTTGATTTTAGCTGTTAGAGTGTAGGTGACATCGGTCCGCTGGAGAAAATAGTCGTGGCTTCGATCCGCGGACGGATAAACATATGTGTGACCTCATTAACGTTAATAATCAAATCAGCATCAGGAGCTAAGGCTTCAGAATATAATATTATGTTATAATGACGTTGAACTTTTGATAAACTTAACTCGCCGATAGTCAGAAATTGCAATGAATATAATTTATTCAACAGTAAACACGATATTAATAAATTCAACACGTAAATTTTGAGCGTTTAAAAAAATTTAGTAGTGGATGTTCTTTATTTTTTAATTTTCTGATTACTTGTTTTCATTTTTCCAGTTCTTAATTTTCAAGTGACTTTATGATAAATGTCGTACACACCTATCATAGGTGTGTACGACATTTATACACATCAGCTGTAATAGATTTTAACTTTAATTTTTTAAATTATTTTTAAGATAATGTGTATAGTGTTGGTATGGCTTTATAAATAAATAACTATGTCCTAGGTCCTAACCCATTCCGAATTGGACCACGTTGTGTGTGTGTGTGTGTGAGAATAATCTACGCTGTTGGCCGCAGGGCCTTTACAGCTTAACCGGACAAGAGGGTGAGCGTGCAACAACTGCGCTCGAGCCAGAAGAGCAAAGGGGGCAACTAGCTCAAGGGCGCCTCAAGAAGGAACGGCCTCGGCTTGGGCAGTCGCTTCGGGGAGGGCACATACTAGGTGTCTCGCCTTGGTACTCTGCGCCGGCCGGCGAGCAAGGGATTCTTCAACCTCGCCCGCGAGGTCGGTGTCTAATCCTGTGTGCGGTATATGTATCCGAAAGAATTTTAAAGAAATTTTACAGACCATACCGATGCCCTTACATCCCGTAAGGGCATCGGGAGGGTCGGTAAAATCATGCTGCGGAAGGCGGTAGCGGCTGATAGGAGGGGAGTTAGGTTCGTTGTCGGCGGCGGCTACGATTAGCGGATTCCTATGATTTGAGGCGTTCGCTAAATATCGGGTTGTTGCCTTTTTAATAAAGGCGAATAGGTTCGAGACCGAGATCGAAATGGATTGGACAATGTTTTTGATGGGGATTTTCACATAGTAGTCAGAGGTATAGAATTGTTCCCGGAATGATGGCGATAGGCTTGTCTTTAATTACATTGGGCCTTAAATCGTCGGCTAAACGTGGGTGTTCAGTTAGTACAGTCTATACTTATCCACTGCTAAACTTGCCTCCCTAACCGCTCTCCAGCGCAACTGGTCCGATGCCATCTAACGACTTTCGGCGATCTTTACTAAAGTTTAATTAATTATTTTTTATACAATATTTAGCATAGCTATTCAGTAAGGTAACGCAGTCAGCACTCTTGCCACCTCTTTCACCCCATCGAGTAAAATCTTAAGTAGACCAATCAACAATTAAAGTTGCAGGTAAGACTGTAAACGAATTTAAGGTGGGGGATAAATGGGTAATTATCATGGGCTGCAGTTTTGAAAAACACATGAATTGGGTATTTCAGAAGCACAAGTTACAGCTTATTTTACCACCCTTAAGTAAAGTCTCAAGAATTTCACTGTCTCTAAGTAGCCCTATCCGAAGGTTAAAGTAGCCATTTTAAATTGCGAAGTAACACTAATCGAAAAATAGTAACCAGCACTTCACTTGAAGGTGGTGAAAGATGCCCTTAGATTTTTAATTAGTTTTAAGGTTTTATGTACTTTTTATTCTTTTCCTTCTTTAATTTATTATTCGTTATGTTTTAGTGTGTGCTAATAAATGCAAATATTCTCAATTCTTCCGTAACGAAATCATTCCTAAGTTCTTGGCAGCTTAAAAAGACAGTTTCCAGAAGCTTTAAACGCGTCCTAACATGTCACGTTTTGCCTACACATCTACGGCTCTCCAATATCTAGAGCTTACATATCTCGACTTTGCTCGTCTCCGTAGAATCCCGCTCTTTAGAAAATTCTCTTCTAGAATCGAACATTAATAAGGCTGAAGTCGTCGTTACTAGAGCTTGAATATTTTTGCATGCGTAAGGACTTGTGGAGTAGTGATGTAAAACACGATATTTGATATCGGTATCTAAATGAAATTATGGTAAATTAAAAAAACAAGTTCAGAGGAAATAAAGCTTAATTGTTTTGTAATTAGTGTTCTAACTCAACTGGCCAAATTTTTTTATTTGTGTCAGTACAATATTCGGCCAGTTCTATGACGGATTATAAATTGTATTTTTTAATAAAAACTTTTGTATTTATCTACCAGTCAGCACAACTATCGCTTCATCAAATTATTTTGACCTCATAAAAATTTGTCGCCATTTTCCTAGTAAATTAATTGACACGGTATTTTGCAAACTTTCACCACCACCAATCTACAACAAGTCCATGAGGTGAAAAATGATATTTGTCAGTTTGATTAGTAAGAAAAAATCAGGCCCATGTGCTGGAAAATGATATAATTTCTCTCTGTACGATTTGTGAGATAAAGCCTTAATAACTTAGTCGCTTAGCCAAAAGTTTGATGCGATAAGATAACTCATTATTATTATACGATTAGTAACAAAAAATCTTAGTTTCACCTAGTTCAATCACTTGCATTTTCATAAGCAGATTTTGATGTTTAATTTCCATAACGTAATCTTTGGGGCGTCGAATTTACAAGTTGTATAAAAATGGTTTGATGCAAAACTGCTGTTTGCGTAATTCCTTTTGCTCTCAAGTTATCTAAAACACTGGAGATTTCGTTAAAGATTATAACTTTATGTACCCATAAACACGTAACGCGGTGCGTTACGATAATTTAGTGAAATGATCATTTAGTAGATTCAAGTCAAGAGTCTCCGTAACCGGCGAGCGTGTATGAGACGAACTATGAGAGTCGAGGAAGCCAGAGAGGTATGTAAGGAAAGAACCTGTTGGAACTCTCTACTCTCTGCCTACCCCGCAAGGGATCTGGCGTGAGGTTATAGATAGATAGATAGATCATTTAATAGTACTTTAGTGGCATATTCATTATAATTACGAGGCATGTCTTTTAAGTTTTGTCGTTTGAAGAAAAAAAAACACAACTAGAACTTTATAGTACTATTTATTGTTTTTCAAAGTATTCACCACGTAGCTTAATACACTTTTCCATTCGCTCAAACCAGTTATTATAAAATTTATTCCACTCTAATGTGGGAGTGTTCAAAATGGCTGACTTGAAAGCGTCGACTGCTTCTTCACCGGACTGGAACCTTTGACCACGAAGGCTTTTCTTAATTTCAGGAAATGTAAAGAAATCGTTAGGGCTTAAGTCAGGACTGTATGGAGGATAGTTAAGAATTTCTACGTTTTCCTGCTTCAAATACTCAATCGTTTGACGAGCTGTATGAGCTTGCGTTGTCGTGGTGCAGGATGAGTCGCTTTGAGTTAGATTTTCGAAGTTCGGCGATGACTTGTGATAAAGAAACTGTGGTTTACCACTCTGCGTTAACCGTTCTACGATCTTCAAGTGCAATAGTCGCAACATGGCCGGTTTTTCCAAAGAAAATGGTCACCATCTTCTTTGAAGTGCTTCGAGAACGAACAACTTTAGTCGGCTTTGGCTCGTCTTGAAAGACCCAGATTGTAGATTGTTGTTTGGAATCAGGATCGTAGGCATAGATCCAAGATTCGTCACCACTGATGATGTCGTAGACGTGATTTCACTCTCTTCAGTTGAACCTTTGCAGAGTTTTCTTACATCATCTGACGCGGGCCGCCTTGTGATCGTCGGAAAGCAGATGCGGTATCCAACGGCAAACTAGCTTTGTCACGCCAAGCGCTTCATGCAAGATCTTCTGAATGGTTGTCCCTGAGATGCCTTATAGAGCCTCTATCTCTCGATACGTCACATGACGATCTTCGAGAATTAGTTGTCTCACAGCAATGATGTTATCTTCAGTGAAGGCGGATTTTGGGCGTCCTTCGCGAGATTTGTCACTAACACTGGTATGTCCACGCTGGAATTCTAAATACCAACGTTCGACAGTCCGCAGACATGGGGCTTCATCACTGAACACAGATGTTAGCTCTTTAAAACACTGAAGCCGTGTCAGGCCTCTTCTAAAGTTGTGGAAAATTATTGCACGAACATTTTCCTTAGAAAGATTCATTTTCCTACGTAACCTGACAGATTCCAATCGACGCTGTGACTAAACAATAGCATTAATCCCAATACTTTCAACTGTTTTGAGATACAAAATTTAAACACATTCGAATATAGAACAGTTCCAAATTCAAAATTGCCGGAAAATATGAAAACGACAGAACTTAAAAGGCATGCCTAGTACATGACTATTTCAGGAAGTTATTGTAACGCGTAATGTTTGGTCACCGCGAATGAGGACCCTGAATATGTTTGTGTAATAGAAGAGATATGTTAAAGCAGTATTATGCTATTTGTTTAAACGCTACCCTTGTTATCGCTAAGTTCAAAGGCCCGGACCGCTCTTTTACGTTTTTTAAAAGCTATGTATTTTCATTGGTAAATAACAAGATTTGCATGGAACCAGTCCTGTATTAGAGAATCTAACCGAAATCAAAATTTATGTGGTCTCTCATTTCACATTGTGGTCAAAACCTTCGGAAATGCTGTCTTGATATCAACGGTTATAAACTAGTATATATAAAAACTCATCAGTTATATAGTCTTTTGAATTTTTTTTAGGTGGCTATGGCAGTTTACTCACAATGATTTACACCACCGATCTACACTCTATTTACGTGATGTCATCTTGTCTCACTTTGACATGTGACAAAAGGATTGGATCCGCGTGGTGGAAAATTATATAATTTGTGTCTCTATGATTTGTGAGATAGGGCCCCATTAGAACATAGTTGGCTGATTCTTTGTTATTATACGATTAGTAAAAAAAATGTACTTAATTTAATACATAACGACCGCCTTCCCATCTCTAGACAGTGAAAGATTCTTTTTTCGTGCATTTTCATAAGCAGATTTTGATGTTTAATTTCCATAACGTAGTCTTTGTGGCGTCAAATTTACAAGTTGTATACAAATGGTTTAATGCAAAACTGCTGTTTGAATAATTCTCTTTGTACTTAAGATTTCTGAAACACTGGGGATTTCGTTAAAGACAAAGCGTTTTGGACCCATAAACACGTAACGATCGTTTAATATATATCTCTATGGCATATTGATTCTCTAGTAGCATATTGATTACAAATACATGATCATTTCAGGAAGTTATGGTAACGCGTAGTGTTTGGTCATGGCGAACGAGGACGCTGAATATGTTTGTGAAATAGAAGTGATGTATTAAAGCAGAAATATGCTAGTTGTATAAACGCTTGCCTTCTTATCGCTAAGTTCAAAGTCCCGGCTCGCTGTTTTACGTTTTTAAAAGCTATGTATCTTCATTGGTAAATAAAAAGATTTGCATGGAACCTGTCCTGTATTAGAGTATTTATTAAAACTCTTGTGAAATTCCGTCCGAAGAATGTGCGTTCCTCATTTCACATTGTGATCAAAAACCTCGGGAAATGCTGTCTTGATATGAAATAAAGTTGACTTATTAATATTTATACTTAACCGCTGATGTATGATTTTGCACACCATGTTTTAGCAACCACGTATATAGATATTAATCTCCAAGTTTTGCCGGTAGCGAATTGTCTGGTGATTTTTTAGGTAGCATTAACCAAAAGAAGCCAAAAATCACTTAGCAACCTTCTAACGTAGCGAGGTAGAATGTGGATATACTTCATACTGTAGTGTGCGTGTGTTAAATAGGTACCTATATATAAGTGGTAGCATAAGATATACCCCAATGTTATCCTACTTATAATAATATTATAAATGTGAAAGTTTCTCATTACCTTGATTAACACATAGGATAGGAAAAATGTTAGGTTCCTGTCTAAAGTCCACGCGAATGAAGTCGCGGGCAGATATTAGTATAAAAATAAATCAATAGCGAATTGTCTGGTGATTTTTCAGTTAGCATAAACCGATAAGTGTCAAAAATCACTTAGCTACCTTCTAGCGCAGCAAGGTAGAATGTGGGATAGGTACGTCATACACCTATCCTTTTAACATTCCACGCAAACAATATTATATCTTCCATGTGTTGACACCGCCCGACAGTTTTATGATAGAGTCTGACCTCCTATATCATTTCAGAGAAAACTGTATCATCACGGTAATACAACATTGGAGTGGTTAACAGTTCTCCTCAGCATTGCCGCTATATATCAAAAGGATATGTTCAGAAGATATCGTTTGGTGTGAGTGACAAGAAACGGCGACTGAAGGAAGTTGCAAGCATTCCTTTTGAAGACTCATAACCAGACCACTGGTAAAGATAAAGTTTCTGATAGTATAAACGTCAATTCTATACCCTGCAAAGGATTTGGCGTAATTACATAAAGAGATTTATCTTTATAAACTATCGAAGTAGCCGTGACAGACTAATCTCTAATGGCCGGTTTCAATATTCAACTCAAGGCTAAATTTGCTTACTGTCAGTAGGATTTTGACAGATTGTTCTCTGGTGTATCTACAAAGTTCAAAGTCCAATACCAATGAAATTAAAATGGGACCACCTTGGAGCTATACTGAACCCAATGCAAAAAGAATCATCAAAATCGGTCCACAACGGACGGAAATATAGGTGAAAATACATAAAAGCATACATACAACCGATGATAGAACCTGCTCCTTTTTGAAGTCGATTAAAAACCATGTCGTACCATGGTGTTCGTAGTGATCATCAAGGTTAAGCAACGTTCAGCTCGGTCAAACTTACACGTAATATCTTACCTTACAGCAGTTTGTAAAGAATTAGCGGCCACGAGCTATGATTGCCAAATTTTGTGTCACAGATCACATCATCCTAGTTTCACATTTTCTTCTTGCATTCCATCGATCAGACCATTAATAACATCATCATTGCCAACCGAAAGAAGTTCACTGCGAAACAAAAACGTCCCCTAAAGATTTCCACACAATCGGCTTTATGCTCGACCATCATCGGTCATCGGTTCCGCCTTGAGGTCTGCCTACTTCACTAATAATAATGTGATTAGGATCAATTCTCGTCAAGCCAACATTTATCATCTTGCACCTAACCCCACGGAACTACGAAACTATTCATTTATACCAACTATCACCCGACAGTTTTCGCTATTAAATTATCATGTCCATCCTCCCAGCAAAGTCATGCCGCCAAGAGATTTCTTACGAGGAGGCAAGTCTAGCCCGATCATACCGATTCGAAACTCGGTCTAACTTTCCTCTTCGTAGGCTATTACTAAGTCAGCTATATCTTTGGTCCAATCGTTACTTTCCATCAGATGAGATAGTCCATCGCTGATGAGTACTCAATAAAAAAGTTAAATTGTCATCCCGCCAAAATCTTCTACCTTGCACCTAGCCCAATGGAACCACGAAACTATTCAACTATTTCAACCATCACCCGGCGGTCTCCGCTCGCGGGGGCCTACATCTGCAAAATATCCACTTCAATCTCGAGCACCGATTGTGTGACGTCATTTGTTGCCGTCGCAACGTATGGGAGTCCTCTACACACTGGCATGTAACATATTGATAGCGATACGAGCTATTCGAGTTGTGCTTTTGTTGGTGGATAGAATGTTCTGGAATTACGCGTTGCTTCGTGAAAAAGGATTGCAGTTAGTTTATTTCTAGAACATTCTCCTGTTTTTTTTATGGTAGAGGGGCAAATAAGATTAAGCTAGTTATTTGTTGGATACAACAATTAATTATTTTGGGAATATGCTGTCCTTCTGCTAGGAAAAGGCCTTCTATATTTATTAAACAAGGTGGTAGAGAAAAGGTAATACGTCACAACAAGCATCCAATGTGGATTGGCGGAAGCAATTTTAGGGCCTGGTGCTGTAACTTTTCCAGCCACCTACCTTTAAGGCTTCTACCTGGCTCACCACTATTAGAGGAAAGGTAATGAGAGTCAATGGCATTATTTACCGATTGAAGGTCGGATATGCTCAGTAGTAGACATCTTCTAAATGGTCATCTACCTCGAACTAACGGAGCCGAGTCCTTATCTCTGCTGCATGCCAAAAAAGAAACGATTCCCTGGCACTTTAATTGATTAAACATTCCAGATTATTCAATTTACATCTGCCATGACCTTATACATTGCCTTCAAAAGTTACCGCACCATGTCTACACGAATAGGTAACGAATCGAAATACAAATTCGATTCGCTCAAACATGTCATATGTACACAGCATACACTCGTATGCAGTGTGTAAGCCCCATTACACATACCGTGATTTAAAAATTTCCTTTTAAAAATTTCTCCCTTACGCCGTCTATTTTCCGACAGCCGACATTCGCCTTCTGCGGTATTCAAATATTTAAGTTAGACCCGAAGCTTGTGTGTAGTAGTGCTAAATAAGATGACGAACATGTTAATCATGCAACTTCCCGATTGAATCAAAAGATAGACAGTAATTGTTTCAATTCTGAAGGAAAAAAAATTAAGCGCCGTCACGCCCTTAGTCCCTAAGCGAGAGTAGCAGAGGTGTACTGTGTACACCCACTTTTTGCCAACGATGTTAGGTCCCATCTGAATGGGGGCGAGCTTATTGTCATATACGAGGCCCAATTTAAAACTCCGGACTGATACTGGGAATTTAAAATAAAAATTAAAACTGTCATGCCTATCTTCCCCAAGCGGAGGTGTAAGGGAAATATTTCATTGGAAAATGACAGTTACAGCTAATTGCTACATTTATTCGACTCAAGATTTAAACGCAAAACCTTGTGACCTAAACACATTATTCGCTACTAGATCATTAAATAAAACATTTTTGTAATGCAAAAATAATTATTTTAGGAGTAAGTAGCCCCTTAAAAAATGTCTCGTTTTTCTAGCAATGGATAGAGCAACTGGCATACATCAGATCGTGGCTTCGAAGCCTAGAGCCTAGATCGGATAAAATATTATTAAGGATTTCCTGTCTAAAAATTCTAAGGAAAAACCCGGAATCGGGAATTGTTTGCGGTGAAGTGACGAAAGGGTCCCCTAAAACATGTGGACCATGATTGTGGGTAAACTTAAAGCATACACAATACGTATCGGAGACCATCGCAAAGGAAATTTAGTCGAGACGACGATAAGGTGCCATTTGATTCATGCTACATATTCTTAAAAACATTCCCCGCTTTAAGGCTTTCTTAAAACTATTAAGATGAGGTGGGAGCGGGCTAACCACGAGGCACTTATGTGCAGATGTGGGCATACCTCGTCATGAACTGAATACCAGCGATGATCAAACACGATAACGTAAACTTAGAGAAGGATGTCGATTTGGACAACTTTCAGAGGAGTTAATGGCCGATAATAGTAGTGGATCAACTTTTGTAAAAAAATAAAAGGAAGACAGAATAAGAACAAAGTAGATATAAAGTGCAGAAGTGAAAATACGTAGTTATCGGGGAAGACCTTACCATGACCAAACAGATCGTGTCTCATCTGATCGGTAAGTCAAGAATCCATAACTGGTAAGCGTGTATAAGACAAACTAAGAGATAGATTGATGTAAAGGAGACTTTAGCTTAGAAGTTGGACATTCACATAGGCTAGTGACAAAAGTTATCTAGCTCTACATCGTTCACGCCAGTGTGTAAAACCAAGAGCACAGATACACACATTACGCCAGCACCCGCAATCTGCCGGCATCGAGAATCTGTTAAGGATACGATCACTCGATACGATGGCGTTTAGCCGACGCCCCTTTCTGATACCCGACGGAACGACTCGTAAATCGAATCGAAATTGGGACCGAGATTGGGGTCGTTGATTCTCGATTTTTCCGAATCGATTTATATTTTGCGTGATATTATTTTTGGTGAGAATCGGTTTCATATTTTTGGTATAGGATCCATATTGTGCCAGTTTTGTATTCCATAAATTTTGATTATCTTAGTTATATCAAGCTTCTAAGCAGGAAACGTATCCATATGGGCTTATTGGTGCTTGCATAATGCAAGTAACTGATACGAGTTGAGGCACTTAAAAAGAAACTCCATCACCGCGAGAATACACCGATAATAATTCCCTAAGCGAAAATGGAAGAGGTACTGTATACACCCGCATAAAGATACTCTCCGGACTACTACTGAGCATTTTCGTAAGATAACCTACACTTTGACCCACCTAAGATAAGTCCAGGATGTCATCCTGATCGACGGTCAAATAATCAGTGATTAGACAAACTTTCCAGTAATCGCTAGAAAGCTACCAGCTGAACCATCAACATAGGGAAACATGTTCAATAGCTTTCAAACTAGTTTTTATCTATCAATGTTGCTGTTACAATAAAAAACGAAAAACGGAGTTGAGAACATTTCCATTAATTATCGAGCCATAACTCTAAACCGTCGTCTCTTCAAGCATCTGAACATAAAATACTTTTATTTCATCCAAGATTAAATCCAAGGCGAAATGAATGCGAATACTCAAGCTAGCCCTTTTTATGAAAACTGATTTATATCCCGAAAATATTTGGAGACGTTATATTAAAAGAGGCTCGTTCTGAACAATTTCCTTTATGTCCCGAAATGTCTCGAAAGCACTTCTTAAAGAGATAGCGCATTTAGATAAAATGCTAATTTATTCATTGGCAAGAAAGAAGGAAGTAATAAGCCCACTGGCATTTCAATTTAATCTCGAGCCAGTAATTTATTTTTGATGTTAAATTAAAAACCTGTTTACTGGGTAGAAACAATATTCGTAAGTGGATTGGTTGTGGATTCTTTGCATAGTATTATATAAAAATACTTAACGTCTTTCTTGTTTAAGGTTCTCTCTTTGGTTTAACGTTAATATTTTCTGGCTTTGGAAAGGGAATTAAGATGGTGGTCGGTTTTACAGTAAAAGTCTTTTCTTTTGATAATTATTTTTTGGAATTATAGATCTGAAATAGCCTCTTTTAGGCTAAACGTTTATACATGCTTATATTGAACTTGCAATGTTCGTATGTCTGTCTGTCTTTCCTGTTCAAATCTTGTACTGCTTCATTTCCTGCTGAAATTTGGTACATGTATGTTAGTTTGGTGACATTGTAATAAAATGGTATTATGGGGCTGGTCTGATGATAAAGTCAAAGGTGGCCAAATCACCCAACTGCTCTATATAATCCTGCGGTGTCTGGGCTCGTTGGATTTATCTTGATGAATATTTTAGACCCGAATGGTATCCAGGGTCTGATGATGGAACTAAAACAAACTCCTCAACTGGGCAATATATCTTCATTGTGCGTTTCTATAAAAGCTTGTTTTGGGGAAGGTCTTTTTTAACAATGTTATTTTGGGGGTACGATTGAAGTTAATGGGTTGCTACATATTATGGCGGTTATACGGTCGCCAGCCAAAATGTCTAATGTATATTGTAAATATCACGCTACGTTTAACATTTGCCGCGGCATAAGGGCACATGAGTAAATATCCCAACGGAAACTAAGTTTCATACAACTCCGTTAGAATAGTATATATGGGCGCAAATTGTCGCTATCGGAAATAATTGTCAAATATTGATCTTTTATGTTTAAGGTAATTATGTAAATGAATTATATAATTATAAGGATACCTGTAATACATGCGATTGATATTTATATAGTCATTTTTAATCATAAAACCGTTATTTATCAGGCTCTAATATTTAGGCAAGGGGGACATGGATGCAAGGGGGACATGGATGCAAGGGGGACACCTACCATCTACGCTCCCCAAGTCAACCTCTCCTGCCCGCGGTGCATCCTGCTGATCAACGGACGAGGCTCTGACGACCGACAATGGCGGTATAACCATTCGAATATGGCGTAACTAAATTTTTAACCAGACCGGTGACGGGCAGCATCGTCACTAGTGCGAGAAGTTACGCCCTGCGATCGCCAACCCGCATGCCCAGCGTGGAGATTATGGGCAAAACCTTCCATGGCAAGTCGAAATATACCACGGCCCCCAGTTCCCGGTCGCTCCGCTATTCCTGACCACGGCGGCGGTCACGGTTCCTGCGGGGCAGGGGGTGCGAAGAATCCCCGGGCTACGATTGGCCGCCAACATGAACTGACCCTGGCTACGTATAACGGACGCACGCTGCGACTGGATGAGCATCTTCTGCAGTTGGAAGAAGAACTGAAGTGCATAAGATGGCACGTTCTGGGTTTATGTGAAGTCAGAAGAGAGGGAGAAGACACCATAACCCTAGAATCTGGCCATCTTTTGTACTTTAGAGAGGGACACCAACTTTCCCAGGGTGGCGTCGGGTTTCTGGTCCATAGAGTCTTCGCTGACAACGTCATATGATCGTCACGTTAGATCATATGTTTTATACCAGGTTGACTAACACTTGCGGTCTATCATAAGATGCGGGAGCGAATTTATGTTAATAGTCATAAGTGTTACACTGGATGCCGACTGTACTATTTTTCTCTTATTCTTTTGCTATCTGTGGAAATTTGTAAATGGCTTTCATTTGTTTAAATTTTATATTTTGTAGTATGTTATGCTAGCTGTAAGTTTCCCAAATATAATAAAATAAAATAAATAAATAAAATAAACGTTTTAGAAATGTCCAGTGTGTCGACAAGGGTAGCATACCTCATAATTAAGCTGACCGAGAGGTACACCCTCAAGATCGTGCAGGTTTATGCACCGACTTCGGCACACTCGGACGAGGACATAGAGATACTCTACGAATACATCTCTAAGGCCCTTCATAATACCCCTAGGGCACACTACAACGTTGTCATGGGAGATTTTAATGCCAAAGTGGGAGTAAAAACTGACAGCGAATCCTCAGTAGGACCATACGGTTATGACAGCAGAAATGATAGGGGGCAAACGCTCGTCAACTTTCTCGAAAGAGAAGGGCTGTTTATGATGAACTCTTTCTTTAAAAAACAGCCCCAAAGAAAGTGGACGTGGCAAAGCCCCGATGGTAAAATAAAAAATGAGATCGACTTCATCATGGCGGACAAGAGGCGCATATTCAGAGATGTCTCAGTGATCGCAAGGTTTAAAACCGGAAGCGACCACCGGCTCGTACGGGGCACTCTGAATATACAATGGAAGCGCGAAAGAGTCCGCTTGATGAAGTCCAGTCTCCGACCGAATTTGCTCCAAGCCGCTATGGATTCCCAAGTTTTTCAGCTAAAATTGGAAAACCGTTTCGCTGCGTTGGAAACCACTGACAACGTTGATCAGAAGTTCGAGCGGGTGGTACAGACTCTTAGAGACGAGGGCACTAAATTCTGCGAAACGAGGCGTACAGGCAAGAAATCTAAGCTTTCGGGGGGGACTCTGGAACTTATGAGCGAACGACGCCGAAATGCTGCCTCAACCTTGTCAGAACACCGGGCCTTAAATAAAAAGATCACAAAGCTGGTCTGACACGACCTCCGAGCCTTCAACAAGCTTGAGATTGAGAAAGCCATCGAGCAGAACCGGTGGTCGAAAGTGTTTGTCCAGTCACTTGGGAGAAACCACTTGACAAGGTTGACTACACAAGCGGGTACTGTGATCGCTTCTAGGCCGGAAATCCTCTCGGAAGTCAGGAATTTCTATAGCCAGCTCTATGCCTCACACGCACCTCGACCCGAATCTCTTAGAGAAGATCCCAGAGCCACTCTTACACGTCACTTCACAGAAGACTTGCCCGAGATCAACCTGGATGAGATCGAGTTGGCCCTTAAACAGCTTAAAAATGGAAAAGCCCCGGGTGAGGACGGCGTCACGACTGAGCTTCTGAGGGCAGGGGGTACCCCACTACTTAAGGAGCTTCGGAAGTTATTTAACACTGTCCTCTACACTGGGAGAACTCCGCAGGCATGGAACAGAAGCGTGGTCGTCCTGTTTTTCAAGAAGGGTGACAAAACCCTTTTGAAAAACTATCGACCCATATCGCTTCTGAGCCATGTATACAAGGTGTTTTCAAGGGTCATCACGAACCGTCTTGCGCGAAGGCTCGACGAGTTTCAACCCCCGGAGCAGGCCGGGATTCGAAGTGTTTACGGCACCATAGACCACATCCACACAGTGCGGCAGATTATACAGACGACTGCAGAGTATAATCTGCCCCTATGTCTAGCCTTCGTGGACTATGAGAAGGCCTTTGACACTGTCGAAACCTGGTCAGTTCTGGACTCCTTGCAACGATGCCAAGTTGATTGGCGATACATCGAGGTGATGAGATGCCTTTTTGAAGCCGCAACTATGACCGTCCAAGTACAGAACCAGCGGACTGAACATATCCACCTGCGCCGCGGAGTGCGCCAAGGTGATGTCATATCACCAAAACTATTCACCAATGTACTGGAGGATATGTTCAAGACGCTGGACTGGAAAGGTATGCCGCGGCATCAATATAAATGGCGCATACATTTCTCACCTGCGATTTGCAGACGACATCATCATAATGGCTGAAACGTTGCAAGACCTACAACAGATGCTGGACAGCCTTGCTAATTCGTTTTAGCGAATCGGTCTCCGGATGAACTTAGATAAAACTAAAGTTATGATCAACAAGCATGTTGACCCGGGACCGATCGCCGTAAACAGAGCCTCCCTCGAAGTTGTTTCTGAGTATGTATACAACAACTTCGACAAGGAAGTTAAGAGACGGATACAGCTGGGCTGGGCAGCATTTGGAAAACTTCGTCGAGTCTTCTTATCGCCCATACCCCAATGCCTAAAAACTAAAGTTTTTAACCAGCCCGTCCTACCTGTAATGACATAAGGAGCCGAAACGTGGCCACTCACTGTGCGGCTTGTCCACCAGTTCAAGGTAGCTCAGCGAGCTATGCTCGGAGTTTCTCTTAGGGATCGAATCCGGAATGAAGTTATTCGTCAGAGAACCAAGGTTACCGACATAGCTCAGCGAATTAGCAAGCTGAAGTGGCAGTGGGCAGGTCACATATGCCGCAGAACCGATGGCCGTTGGGGCAGACTGGTTCTTGAGTGGAGACCGCGTGTCGGCAAACGTAGTATAGGGCGCACTGTAGCTAGGTGGGGCGACGATATTCGTAAGGCAGCGGGCAGGGATTGGAGAAGGAGAGCTGAAGATCAAGCTCAGTGGCGTGCCATGGGAGAGGCCTACGTCCAGCAGTGGACTGACACGGGCTGATGATGATGATGAATATTTAGAAGACACTGTTTTCACTATTTGAATATTTCGAAGACATTTGATATTTAAATTATGGTTCAAACATTTAAATTACTGAATAAATGTTCAAAATAAATCTATTAAAATTAATATCATTATTCTGAATCAAATCGAATTGTTTTAAATAAATAATAATACTTAATTTTATTTAAATCCTGCTTGTGGCGCCATCTGGTTCCTTACTATGCAAGAATAATGTTGTTTATAATAAATAAATGTTGTTTATTTAAAATAACCCATACGGAGATATGTAAAATTCCTCGATAAATTCATTTTGAATATTAAGCTATATTTCACGAATTGTTTTGGTATAATTTTATTGAATTGTATAAAAGGAGTAATAATTGCTGTAACCGTTGAATCATAAGCCTAATATAAAATGAGGGAAATGTAAAAATAGCACAGTGCTGTGTTAGCAGTCGTACGACATAAACTAAGTGATATCTAGTGTGTGTGTTTTCATTGTGATGGACCCTGAACGCGGAAACCCTGGCGTATCGCCGACATATACGATCACAAGGTGCGGAAGTGTGTGCGTATCGTTTCACCGATTAGTTTACGTATACACCGCCTGAGGACAAAACTGGTTTTCGCCCATTATCACCCCTGGGTAGGATATGCTCTTATACTACCTAATGAAGTAGTAGTATTGAAGGACGTTTGTATAAAGGTTTGTCTCTGTTGTGATACTCATGTGCTAAAGGTGTGTTATCCGCTAGCGCACTGAATATGCCGGGCTGCTGAACCTGCAGTAGGGTGTATTGCAGCCATAATATTAATATTTTATTAGCAGACACTTGAATGTGAAGAAAACCAAGATTATGGTTTTTGAAAGGGAAGAAACCAGAACGAATGTAAGGATTGTGGTTGGTAACGATGTGCTGGAGCAAGTGAATGAGTTTGTATATCTTGGATGCGCCTTCAGTAAGGATGGGACATACACCGCTGACATAGAGAGAAGAGTGAGTGCAGGGAACAGAGTGAATGGTGCGATGGGAAAGCAACTCGGGAGCCGGCACTTAAGCCATAAGGCGCAGCTGGCCATACATAACGGAGTTCTTGTCCCAACGCTGTTATATGGTAGCGAGAGCTGGGTATGTAAGAAGGAGAATGAAAGTAGGATAAATGCGGTAGAAATTCGAGCTCTGCGGAAGATGTACGGAGTGAAGCTGACCGACCGCATTAGCAACAGCATAGTAAGACAGCGAGTAGGTATGAAAGATAGTATCGGTGTAAAGATGAGAAAGGGCATGCTCCGTTGGTTCGGGCATATAGAAAGAATGCCAGAGGAAAGAATGACAAAACAGATATACAATGTGAAAGTGGAAGGACGCAGGTACCGGGGAAGACCTAGACTATCTTACCACGACCAGATAAACCGAGTCTTATCTGATGGAAAAGTCAAGAGTCTCCGTAACCGGCGAGCGTGTATGAGACGAACTATGAGAGTCGAGGAAGCCAGAGAGGTATGTAAGGAAAGAACCTGTTGGAGCTCTGTACTCGCTGCCTACCCCGCAAGGGATCTGGCGTGAGGTTATAGATAGATAGATAGATAGATATTAGTAGACAATATTTGAAATTTCTTAAGGAAAATATAGTAAAACAAAACTTTGATATCATGAATTTAACAAAAGCTCTCAAAAGCATATTGTGCTTGATAATTGACACTTGGCTAAATATATTGACATGTCGCAATCAAAAACACTTTTTTTCTTTTTAATTTATATTCATTTATAATAGTTACCTATTTACAAGTTGCGATTGATACCAAACGCTAAGTAGTTCTTAAATTTTCTATTGACAGCTAACTAAGCTATCTCATCGTAAAATTACATATCATTATACATTTTATCCCGCAACGCCATCTTATATTTTTACCCTTGGTTTAAATTTTCAATATCCAGTTATAACTTCATGAAACTCGGTCGCCGGCAATAATTGTATGAGGGAAAAATAGATTACACGCCGCCCGGGAGTCCTCCAATATGCATAATAATGGTAATGGATTCAGCGACGCAAGATGGAACCCGGCAAATGCGAGGCTTGAACCATCCAGACGGAGTCATTTTTGGCTTCCTTCCGCTTAATATTTTACACAATCACACCTACATTCCTCAAGCCAGGGTTGTAGAGGCGTACTATGGACACCAACATTTGGCCGATTATGTTAGGTTTCGATGTAATAGGAGCGCTTCTGTTGATATTATACCGATTACAGACAAGGACTGCGACTAAGATTTTTGCAATAAATAAACACAATTTGTGCTACCTAAGATTCCAGCCCAGCACCTCAAGTACGGCACTGGACGACGATTGGCCTTATATATGATGGCTAGTGACGATGGGACCGAAGATGTAGCTCGCCGACTAAGTAATTTCAATTTAAAATAATCTGAGTAGACTAAAGATAGACCGAGTTACAAATTGGTATATTAGGGCTAGAGTCTTTGCTTTTTTTTTTTTTTTTTTTTTTAAACGTTGCCCCACACTAGGATTAATTCCTGTGTCGTGGGTGCGTTTACAAACATGAAAATTCACATACACAAATACGACTGCGTCTCTTCACGGTATGCTTTTGGTCGAAAGGTGGTAAGTAGTAACAGCCGTATCGCCACCGGTGAAGGTGCAACTCGTTTAGCACTACCCAGGGACCATGCTTATGGAATTGATAGTAAATCCTAGGGACGCGAGCAGTTTCAGCCTCCAAAAATATTCTACAACGTCACGCCTATATCACCACTAAAGACAGCTTCGTTCAGCTTTGCACATTTCTCGCTTAACTCACCATAGTCTTACAAGCGTGTGGACTATGGCCTATACCCTCTCAGTGTGAGAGGAGGCCCGTGCCCGTTTTTTTTTTAAGATAAGAAGCTACATGTCTTTGGTATAGACCATGATTAGTGATTTAAGCGGTTAAGATTCGGTTATATCGAAGTTTATTTACTAGAATGGAGATTACCTTTCATGTCACTTACAAAGCAAATGAATGAGCTAAATTTAAATCTGAAGTTATGATCCCACAACATATTTCCCATGTATAAATTATCGCTTAATGAAATCCTATATCACCATTAGCGTCGCCTTGTCATGCTATGTCATACCTTGTATATGCATTAGCGTAATATGGAACCATAGACCAGTTATCCCATAGACCTCGCATTGCCTGATACTGTAGCATTTTTTTTTTTACCTGGGGAAATCCTCATGGACTTCCGCCAGCCTCGAGGGAAGCTGGCGGGGCATGTCGAACTCTTACCGACCTAAAACCCTACGGTGGCCGGCATCGACAGATCGGGGAGGGGCTCCGGGATCTCCGTTAGAAACACATCGGTGCCCCTCTGTATCGTGCTCCGACCGGCCCGGGGGGGGGGGGGGGAGCCTATGGACCCGCTCCACCCATGCACCGTCGCGGTCCTCACGGCGGCATGGATCACACCACGCCGCCGTCCTCCTCGGGGTCGCACGAGAAGAACGCTTAATGTTCGAGCTACGCCGTACATTAACCTTTGTTACTTGATAAGCGTAAAGAATTTGTGCACGCAATAAACAATGTTAGCGGAATCTATACTATATTAAAGTGTTTGTAAACAATATACATTTAGTACGACACTAAACTGGTAACAGAATTTAGATTTTAGATTTAGTCTACTCATTCAACAAACTAACAAAAAAACAATTAACATAACAACATTAACAAACAACAAACAGTATATGTTGGATATTGGATATTGCTCCAACACTTAGAGCCCCCGCCCCAGCGTCCGACGACCTCAAGGGCCCCCCTGCGGATATTGGTACAGGGGGGTCCCCCGCCAGATATTACGGTGAGGGACACAAGTTAGCCCGTTTTATAAAGCCCCGGGCTATTGGGCTGGGGGGCCTGGGCGGGCTGTGCCTCCGTTCCGGCGTCGTCGCCTTCGCTGAGCTTATCCATGCACTTCATTTTTTTTTTTTTTTCAAATACGTATCCCCACACTAGGATTTATTCTTGTATTGTGGGTGTGTTCACAAACATGAAATTTCACATACACAAATACCCAGACCGGAACAAATAATTGTGGATCACACAAAGATTTGTCCCGTGCGGGAATTGAACCCGCGACTATTAGACACAGTGGGCGGAGTGGCTCAAGCTCTTAACCACTGCGCTTAATCGTCCGCACTGTCTGCCTATTAATGTGTAAGACAGCCAGCAGGGTCAGCAACAAAACACTCGATGGTTCTGATTTTTCCTTTTATTTATATTGTTCGACATAACACTTTATATCAAAATTAACTACATACGCATTTTAAACATACTATCACTTCTTCAAACGTCTTTCAATTTTAATTATTTTTTAATTCTTTAATTATTACAAAATAATGGTGAACCTTACAAATGTTATAATTCAGGATATACTGTCACACATTTTTGTATGTAAATTTTCATGTTTTTAAATGTGGGTGCATTGGGGTGTGGGACATAGGAATAAATCCAAGGGTGGGGCTAAGTTTTTTTAAAAAATAAAAATACTACTTGGCCAATGCCGCAAACGCAATCAAGGTAAAAAGAAGGTCATACTTTACCACAGTAAGTTTACCACACATCTGTGTAAGCAGGTTTGGGTCTACCTGCTGTAAGAACTTTTAAAGCCTTCTAACTTGACTTAACGACTACAAAGTGAAATATTTACCAGGTGCCTTCCATAGATTTGGCATTTCCAGACTCTCCCGTCCACTAAGACCATGCAGTGTGGTGCAATATGACAAATCAGTCTATACCGTCACATAACTATGCAAACTCAAACTCAAATCATTTATTTTGTACAAGCCCTGCGGTCGCGCTTACAAACAGTCAATTTCCATATTTTTTTAAATCTAACTTAACTACTAATCTATTACCAGATCGAAACGTGGCCTCCATTAAAAAGATCCGGCGAAGAAACTCAGCGGGCTTGCCGTTTTTATTAACTTCTCTTTCTTTTCTTTTTTTTCAATCATATTATATGGATACAAAGTTTACGTTACAATTAAATAGTTTACGATCTAGCTCCAGTGTGATGCCTTACGATCGAAATATGAATCTAATGATTTTATCTGTAAAGAGTGTCTAAAGGATTCCAGATGGACCAGTCCCTACAAGCAGCACCCGTTAACGAGTATGATTGCTGGAACTGCCATCACTCCCCTCGATGATATTGGAGGGAAAGGAGTGACCCGCGCCAGACAGCCACCGCAAGCGAAGACATTATAGTGGCAATATATAGGCACAGGCCTTCTTTCTAAAATCAAGGTGAGAGAGAATAGGTTATACTCCACCACACAGACCAAGTGCGGTTTGGTCGAGGTATGTTTCTGGCCACCTATCATTGTAACAAATCAAGGCGACTATAAGATTTGTGTGAGTGGTAACGCAGTCCGACGGCTTAGTGTGCCTTCTGAAGCATAGAGACACTCGAGACTGGAATGACCACAAACTATCACCCATATCAGGTAACCCGAAGCGAACGCTATTTGCTATTTAAGCTTGGTCATTTCCAAACACACTTGCCGTGTATTCAAGCAACGCTATCTGTGTTGAGCAATGATATGATTAAATCAATCAAAACTCACTCGTAATCAACACGATTGTCAATGATACGAATCCCTTGAATTTTCCACAAAAACAGGTTCTATAGATTTGACTGCCTCGTAGGTCTAGTGGCAAAGCGCATCGCTTTGTGATCACGAGGTCCTGGGTTCAAATCCTATGTCGGACAATTGTAGTTATTCTAACGAAAACTTCCCAATATGAATCCGGAGTCTGGAATTGTGCCCGGTATTTGGCAATAGGCTCACCCCCTATTACACGGGATCTAACATCGTCGGTGAAACGTGGGTGTACCTCTGCTACCCCCGCTTGGGCAATATAGGCGTGACGGTGTTTTTTTTATAGATTTAACGGTCTGTATACAGGCAATATCACGTTGATCATACCTCGAAAGGCTGTCCTAATAATAATCATAGGAAACTATGTTCATATCTATTATGCTGTAGGAATGGGGTAGCGCATATGTCAGTTTACAAGAAAACCAAATTCGGTGTACCTCAGGGCAGCGTTTTAGGCCCTCTGTTTTTTTTAATCTATATTAATGACTTTCCAAGAGCAGTATCATGTCCTATTGTGCTATTTGCAGATGACAGTACAGCTATATTTTCTAATAAGGAATATGCGTTACTAGAACATGATATTAATACCGCAATAATAGCTATAGTAAACTGGTTAGAAGCAAACAAATTGTTAATAAATTTTAATAAAACTAACGTTATTATTTTTCGAAATAGGACCATACCCGCGCCACTAGAAATTCACTACTTAATAACAAAAATTACAGAAGTAGAAGTGGTAAAGTTTTTGGGACTACATGTTGATTGCAACCTTAACTGGAAACCGCAAGTAGAATCAGTGTGCACAAAACAGTGGAATCAGCATTTAAAGCCCAGAAGAAATGTATACGTGCAATATGTAACCTTAGGCGCATGGACCATGAAAAAACTCCACTTACTCGACATCTTAAAATAAGATTATAAATAGGACCCTAGACCTCATAATCATCACTCGCCTCACAGTATTCAACCAAGGCAATGTCAATTCTAAAAATAAGTAAATACTCCAAAAAATATAACATTAAGTAATTGCCCCCAAACATACCCTTACGTATACTCGAAAAGAATATTATTTTACCAATAACCCTTCAATTTGTAGCAGACATGCCGTAAATAAACATACCCGAAAAAAAAAAATACCCGAGGGTGAAATATTATATTCTTTTGTGTTTGGATATTAGTAATTTAATTTGATGCGTCAAAGTAATCAGAGGGAACGAGGTACAGGATAAAAATAGGAGAAATTGTAACAGTGAACTTGTGATACAGTGATGGGTTTCGTATAAAAATAATTTTTGTTTTTATTTTAACTAGATTTGTGTGTGTTTTTGAGTAGGTAGTATATTAGATACACGTATATAATCTTCTAGTACTTCTTCAATTAGTGAAGGTTAGCTAACGTCAATAAAAAACGTACTCACGGCACAGGAGTTATTCTTATTCCGAGGCAACGTCTTTTAAGAAAGAAAACACAACTTTTTCATATTTCTGGCGAATCCCTAAAATTCCTTTTGGCATAATTCGAAGATCCTTCAAAGCGGTTAATTCGGTATTTGATCCTAATTTGATTGTCCAACTCAATGGCAAACAGCAGATACGGCCGAGTGCCCTTCTGTGTTACCCAAGATGATATGATCTCTAACAAAAGATTGTTTACCTTTTCTATAAATAAAGGATTCTCCAAACGAAAGGTTAAACTGAGCTTACGGTGGAAAAATTAACTAATAATTTCGTTCTCTATCTATCTATCTATATCATCACGCCAGCTCCCTCGCGGGGTAGGCAGAGAGTACAGAGTTCCAACAGGTTCTTTCCTTACATACCTCTCTGGCTTCCTCCACTCTCATAGTTCGTCTCATACACACTCGCCGGTTACGGAGACTCTTGACTTGCCCTTCAGCTAAGACACGGTCTATTTGGTCATGGTAAGATAGTCTAGGTCTTCCCCGGCACCTACATCCTTCCACTTTCGCATTGTATATCTGTTTTGTCATTCTTTCTTCTGGCATCCTTTCTATATGCCCGAACCAACGGAGCATACCCTTTCTCATCTTTACACCGATACTATCTTTCATACCTACTCGCTTTCTTACTACGCTGTTGCTAATGCGGTCGGTCAGCGTGACTCCGCACATCTTCCGCAGAGATCGCATTTCGACCGCATTTATCCTGCTTTCGCTCTCCTTCTTACATACCCAACTCTCACTGCCTTATAACAGCGTTGGGACAAGCACTCCGTTATGCATGGCCAGCTGCGCCTTTTGGCTTAAGTGCCGGCTCCCAAGTAGCCTTCCCATCGCACCATTCACTCTATTACCTGCATTCACTCTTCTCTCTATATCAGCGGTGTATTTCCCATCCTTACTGAAGGCGCATCCAAGATATACAAACTCATTCACTTGCTCCAGCACATCGTTACCAACCACAATCCTTGCATTCGTTCTGGTTTCTTCCCGTTCAAAGACCATAATTTTGGTTTTCTTCACATTCAAATGTAAGCCATTGTAAGGCCATAATTTCGTTGTAAGGAAAATTAAAACATTATTTGAGCTTTCTTCCATTGACTGTGTGACAACTGTGTCTGTAGCCAAATGAACTTCCTCCAGTCATCCCCAAAAACTTTGACAGACTTCTTGTTCCATTGGTTAATAAAATTAGGTTTTCTTTTTTAAACTGCCTCGTTGGTCTTGAGGCAAAGCGCATCGCTTTGTGATCACGAGGTCCTGGGTTCAAATCCTAGGTTGGACAAGTTTAGTTTTTCCAACGAAAACTTCCCAGTACCAGTCCGTAGTCTGGAATTGTACCCGGTATTTGGTAATAGGGTCGCCCCCTTTTACATGGGAGCGAACATCGTCGGCGAAACGTGGGTGTACTCAGTATACCTCTGCCACCCCCGTTTGGGGAATATAGGCGTGAAGGTGTATTTCTTTTTTTAATTGACAACGCAATATTTCTGTTTAATTTCTTCGTGTATACAATAAACTCATAAGCGCTTACGGTTATTAGTTTATTGAACTACTATGAACTAGTGCGTAACATATCACTTTTTTTATAAAAACGTAGTCTATCATTAGAAAAGAATCATTCCCGTTTTGGGTATGTTTACAAACACAAAATTGAAATTCACGAACCCTCAGACCGAAACAAACATTTCTGGGTCAAATTAAGACTAATTATCCCATGAGAAGATTAAAATTCACAAACCCTCAGAACGAAAAATCATTTCTGGGTCAAACTAAGACTAATTATCCCATGAGAAGATTAAAATTCACAAACCCTCAGAACGAAACAAACATTTCGGGGTTAAGCTAAGACTAATTATCCCATCAGAAGATTAAAATTCACAAACCCTCAGAACGAAACAAACATTTCGGGGTCAAACTAAGACTAATTATCCCATGAGGGGATTAAAATTCAGAAATCCTCAGAACGAAACAAACATTTCTGGGTCAAACTAAGACTAATTCTTATATCTGAATCTTGTGTCTCCCTTCCTCTCAATATTTGCTTTCCGGTTTCAATCTCATTAAGAACGATCGTGCTGTTGACACGGGGGGTGGTGTTGCGATATATCTGCGAACTAACATTCCTTTTTCTTTAGTTGATTTATCCCCGCAACCACCTCCAGCACATGCTGGTGAGCATCTGTTCGTTGAAATCGGATTTCATCATTCCAAAGTACTTCTTGGTGTTTACTATTGTCCCTCGTCACGCATAGATTTCTTTTCCTCTTTTGAAAATCTCTTAGAAAACTTGGTCACTTCTTACAGTCATAGTACGATAATGGGAGATTTCAACACATGTCTGCTCAAAAACGATTCCCGTTCTTCCAATCTACGCAATGTTCTTGGATCCTGTAATGTTCAATGTTCTTGGATCACTTTAAGCTACTCATAATTCCCCTAATTCAACTCCTCTTCTTGACCTTATTTTCGTGTCGTCGGCTGTCATGTCGCTAAATACGGCCAGTGCTCAGCCGACGCTTTTTCTTGTCATGATTTAGTCTTCTTATCCTATAGAGTCCGGCCACCTAAGGCCAGAGCTAAAATTCTCCTGCAGCGCAATTTTAGTGGTATTAATCTTGAGACACTTAGAAAGGATGCCGCAAACATCTTACTCATTAGATGACAAAGTGAATATTTTTACATCTACTCTAATTCGTTTATTTGACGTTCACGCTCCTATTTGCCCTGTTAGAGTTAAGCATCTTCCAGCTGCTTGGTTGACTGATGAGATCAATATATTAATAAACAAAAAATTGGCAACCAAATCAAAATTTAAAGCTAGATCTACTGACAGCAATTGGGATAATTACGTTGCCACCCGAAATCTCTGCAACAAGGTGTGTAGGGATGCCCAACGCCAACATATCCATACTTCTGTACAAAACAGAAATCCAAAAAAAGATTGGAAATTTTTTAAATCAATGGGTGTTGTTAAAGCACGCCAAGATAGCACTCCTAAAGATTTGGATATCGATCATCACAATAAACACTTCTCTGCTTCACCCAACGTCGATAAGACTGCAAAATTAAACACACTAAACTCTCTTTCATCTATTTCGACACCCGATTATTCTCCATTTATCTTTAATCAATGTACCGATTGTGATGTTAAAAAGAGCATAGAGTCGATCACATCCAACGCTGTCGGCAGCGATTGTATCAGCCGTAATATTATCCTTCCTATCCTCGGCGAAATCCTTCCCATCATCTCTCATATCTTCAATCATTCGATATCCACTGGTAACTTTCCAGCACCGTGGAAATACGCCCAAATAATACCATTACCCAAAAAACCCAATCCCTCATCTGTTTCCGATTATCGCCCAATATCCATTTTACCTTTCTTATCCAAGGTGCTTGAGCGCCTTGTCCATGACCAACTGAGTAGTTTCCTCAACAAAAACCCCCTTCTTAATCCTTTCCAGTCTGGTTTTCGTCCTGGTCATAGCACTGTCACTGCTCTGGTAAATATTACGGACGATATAAGATTAGATGAGAGACGAGGAAGCCAGAGAGGTATGTAAGAAAAGAACCTGTTGGAACTCTGTACTCTCTGCCTACCCCGCAAGGGATCTGGCGTGAGGTTATAGATAGATAGATATAAGATTTGGCATGGAGAATGGCAATTTAACTATTCTTATATTGCTTGACTTTAGCAATGCCTTCAACACTGTAGACTTTGACATTCTCATTGGACTGCTACGCTCTATTAACATGTCTCCAACGGCAATTGATTGGTTTCGAAACTACCTGTCTGGCCGCCGGCAACGTATTTGCATCGATTTAACTTATTCCTCATGGTGCAGCACCAGTGCCAGTGTACCGCAGGGTGGCGTTCTATATCCTATACTCTTTGCGGTTTTTATTAATTCAATTCCCAACCAGCTACTTTCTTCTTACCACCTTTATGCAGATCATCTTCAAATCTACACTCAAGCTCCGTTGGCCAGGTTGTCGGAGGCTGTTAGCACTATTAATCACGATCTAAATAAGATATGCAAATGAAGCAAATGGTACGGCCTTAAAGTCAATCCTAGTAAGACTCAGGTAATTGTTGTTGGTAGCTCCAGATTTACTGGACGCGTTGACTGTTCACAACTTCCCCAAATCATGTTTGATGGGATTACCATACTAGTAAGTAATACTGTAAAAAATTTGGGGATTTACATTGACTTCAATCTGACGTGGGGTCCGCAACTGTAAGAACGCAGTCGGAAAATTTTTGCATCCACTGGTTCACTGAGGAGGTCACGCAATTTTCTTCCTACAGCAACTAAAATTGCACTCGCACAATCCCTTCTTCTTCCTATAATCGATTATGCAGACGCTAGCTATCTAGATCTTACCGAAAACCAACTTAACAAACTTGAGCGACTTCAAATTGTCTGTATAAGGTTCATATTTGGTTTACGCAAATATGACCATGTTTCAGAATTTCGCTCAAAGCTCAAGTGGTTACCAATTGTGCACACTAACCTTTTGGAAACTTGGAGCTTTAGTTTTAATGATCCCAAGGAGAAGTGTTGCAAGGTGTAGTTTCCTTCGTGCGGCCATTTTAATAAATTGGAGGCATTCAAATACGGTGTTATATGTGAGCGTGGGGTGGCATAAAAACAAAAGCGTGCACAGGCATTCTGAATACGCTGTATGAGCTTCTCTGATCTACTAAGCAAACAGGGGCCATAATCTGTGTCACAGTAGTTGAGCTTCGATAATACCAATGACTCGCACAGTTGTAATCTGACATCTTCACTTATATAAGGTTTTGTATAGCAGCTTTAGACGATAGAAACAATTACGTACACTTTCGGCAATATGTTTCTCAAAATGAAGGTTACTATCCATGATCAGACCTAGGTTTCTAGCCTCACAGACACGCTTAACAGCCTGACCATCAACTAATATTTTGATAGGGACCTCCTGTATTTTCTATAAACCCATGAGCATATATTTTGATTTCTTAGGATTGAGAATTAATGAATTTAGTTTCGCCCACTTAGATACTCGGGCCAAATCACAGTTCGCTTTCCTTATAGCATCCAAACAATCAGAAGAAGGGAAGGAATAATATAGTTGGAGATCATCAGCATATAAGTAATAGTGGCAATGTGTGATTTCCTGTATGATGTCGGCGCTATACAAGATAAATAGTATTGACCCGAGAATCGGTCCCTGTGGAGCACCACGAGAAACAGGGTGAAGTGAAGATCGTGCTTTGGTGCCATCAAATTTAGTCAGCTCAACACATTGCTTTCTGTGCTCAAGGTAGCTATGGAACCACTTTACTGTGTTTGTGTCAAATCCATAAAAGGCAAGCTTAGAAAGAAGTAAAGATGTATTTATAAAATCAAACAGGAATGACATTCCGAAGTGGTGGTAGAGTCTTTGTTACTTTTCTGACGATTCATAAATACTGTAATGGTTAACATGAATAAAAAATATTCTGATTCTGAAAAACGCTCGTGAAAAATCAAGAAGCACCAAAATGCTGTTCATACGCTGGTCTTGATCTGCTAACAAATTGTCTATAACATCAAGTAAAGCTGTAGTGGTGCTGTGGCTTTTACGGAAACCAGACTGTCCCTGTGGGAGGTTGCTATTGGCTTCAAGGAATTTTGTGAGTTGCATACATACTACTCTCTCAATCACTTTAGATAGGCAGGGAAATATGCTAATTGGCCTTAAGTCTTGCAGGGAACCAGGTTTACTAGTTTTCGGTATCGGTCTTACAACAGCCACCTTTCATCGATCAGGAAAAGTTCCGGTGTCTAAAGAAGTATTCATTATATGCGTAATTGCACCTAGTGAATTTAGCAGTGTCTTCAATAGGATGTCCAAAGCAATACTACCATCTACTGCTTGCACATTAGATTTTAGACCACTAATGACTGTGCTAATTGTGTCACTGCTCACTGGACTAAGTAAAAATGTGGCAGTGCTATGTCTGTGGAACTCTAACCATGTCAGTTGTGAGATGGATGAGTCACCTGGTATATTTAGGAAGTGAAAGTTGATAGAGTCAGGGTCATCAAATTGGATAGGAATCTCATCGCTATAATTTTTGCCAGTTCTACAGATTTTTTTTAAATATTTCCGTAGCTGTTTTGGGTTTTTAATATTATTATTGACATGCTGCGCAAAATAACCTTTTTTTCGTTTTCTATGGCCGCTATCACTAAAAGTTTCATGGTCTTATAGCACTGCTTAAGAGACTCAGTATTGCGTTGCTTATATTTATCATGATAGCGATCTCGTATCTGTATCATCCTTTTAACAGTATCTCTAATCCAAGGATGGTGTAGGGTCCGTGGCTAAGGAGGTGGTCGCGGAGGCGGTGGCTCGTACCGGGGGGTGCCCGGCCGGTGCCGAGCCGAAGTAAATAGGGGCACGGTTTGTTACAGGTGCGGGCAGCCAGGCCATAAGGCCTCTGGGTGTAGGGCTGCCCCCTGCGCTATGTGCTTCGGCCGGTCAACCAACCGGCCACATGCTGGGCGGCAGGGCCTGTCCGGCCCGAAAGCCCGGCCGACATCGTGGGGGAGGTTTGGGTGCAGCTAATGCATTGGCTCGGGCGCAGCCGGCCGTCTCTGGCGCCGCTGAAGCGCAGAATGTGGCGGTGCCCATGGAATAAGCCCCAGGGCTTAACGCCGCCAACGATACCACCTGGGTGGCAGACTCAGGGGAGTCTGCTGCCCAGCTCGCGGGGGAGACGCCATGCTGAGTGACACCAGCATGGCGTCTAGTAGGGAGAAAAGGGAGCGCCCTTTACACGCTCCCAGGGTGGGCCCTAACAGGGCGGGTCGCGTCGGGGTTGCGGTGCGTACTTAACGGCGATCCCGTGACCCCGACACTATGCGGCAAAGACGGTGTCACCGCAGGGTTTTTAGCCGGTACACTTGGCCCATCAACAGCCGGGGCTACGGCCCCGAATGTTGATGGATCAAGGACTCCGACATAACCCCTCCGCGTCCCCCGAACGCGGACGGGTACCCATAAAGGGTCTTCCCTGCGATAAAAAGGTTCCTGAATTTGCTAGTTTTAAGTGGAGCGTGCATGCTAAATATATAGAGAACTAGGTCTGTATAGGTTTGTGTTAGCTCATTTATATCCATATTATACAGCGTAAGATTGTCCCAGTTTATCGTGCTCAGATCAGTGGTAAATACACTGGATACAATACTTTTTATTGGTCTATATGTCACTACGCGATGGCACTAATTATATTTTTTTTAAATTAAGCTCTGCTATGATTACTGCATGGTTACCTAGATCGGGAATATGCTTAATTAGCTTAATAAGCATCTGCACATACTATATCAATGATTGTCTGGCTGTGATCAGTGAAGTGTGTTGGTTCTGTTATAATTTGCTTTAGGTTGAGGCACTGTAGGAACTGACTGAGAAGAGCAAGTTTAATAGTTTGTGTGCTCAGGATGTCTATATTGAAATCTCCAGCCAGGATTATCTTATCACATCATGTGAATGAGGATATGAAATCTGTCATTGCATCCAGGAAAATAATAACGTCAAGCCAAGGCGGTCTATACGCAGTCCCAATAACAAGCTCGACTCCTCTAATATTCAATCTCTACCACATTTGCTCCACTGATAGCGCCGGCGGGTTTGGGAGAACGCGCACCCCTATACCCTTTTTTATATCGAAACCTATGCCGCCCCCCTTCCCCTACGGATATTATCAGGTCGCGGGGAATGGTATAGACGAAAGCCAGGGAGCACAGGCGCTCTCTCGTCCTCACCGGGTCTAAGCCAGGTCTCATTGATAGCCAATATGTCTGGTTTTAAGCTCTCCGTGGCAACATAGAATTCGTCATGACCAGTACCCAGGGACCCTGCGTTGAAAAGTCCAACTTTTAAGTGTGAAGTGTCAATCAGTGTAGATTAATATATATTTTGAGTAATTAATATTGTAAATTGTGTAGATAATTAGTATTTTTTAAATTAATTTATTGTAATTAATTATTGACTTATAAATATACACGTGAATCCCGTAAAATAAAATATGTAATAATATCCAAAACGGACATAACGGAGTACTTTATAGTGACATGTTATAGGTCCATTTTTAAAAATGTATATGGATTCAGAGGCAAAGTAAGACACAGAATGAGAGTGAATACATATATAGCGAATGAATACCAGAAGTGAAAAATAGTTATCTGTAATACCAAATAATGTAAATAGTAAGTATAAGTATAAAATAATGTAAATATTGATGTAAAATATAATATAATCAAAATGATATTGACTTTACTTTGTGTGGGGAAAACCAAGGAACACACAAAGCTTAAAAACTGTTGCATAGCAAAATAATGTTAAATAAGGCACACATAGAAAAACAGATACAGGAAGATGACAAAGACTTAGAATTGACATAAAACATATACGGAGACCACGAAGTCAAACTTGGGCCAGACCAAAAACACTTTGAAGATCTTCGCCAGATCTGATAAGGTGCACCGGTCGACCATCGCCCTGCCTAGCGTAGATGCGGCCCCGTCCGTCTCTTTCGTGTCAACGGTTTATGGTCCCCCAGGCACAAAGGGCAGACCAGCAAGTGCAACGTAGTCTGTGAGGGCGCACCACAATAACGGGCTGTTGAATTTGGATACATACAGGGATTATAAATTTTTCTACTCTTCCAATAATTTTAGATTCTGTTGTAAATTAAGGCGTCCCGCTATGGAATCGCGGTGTTCTTAGTGGTCATCATGATTAGCGACGTGCTTTAGTCTCAGTTACCACTTAATGTGGTAGCGGTCAAAGCAAGTTGGAAGCCTTATAGGCAGCTTGATAAATTCCAATAACAGGTGGCCACTAATAGTAGTAAAATTTTTTTCGTATCCGTGGTGCTTTACAACTGAGCTTATCCTGGTTGTAGTGCCTTTCTCTATAGCTGATGTGCCAATTTTTTACGTCTTCTGATTTGCAAAGGAGGGAAGTGGAATTTTATTTTTCATACTCCTGTTTTTCTTTCTAATTTAATTTTTTGCAAGTTCCAAGATAATTAAAGCGATTCCCGGGACACCCAAAAGTTCAAATCTTGGTTTCATCTAAAGAGACCATTGTGGAACCTGGCATACAGGAGTTACAATAGTGGAAATGTGTGGCTGGCTTAGTCCCAAAAAAATAATAGGTGGTCACTTACCTGCTTTAACCAATCCGCGTTGGGTGCACGTGGTGGTGTATAACCTAATCTATGGCGGTCAAGATGAGAGCACCTTACCCAGTGAGAGAAGTTCTTTGCCCACCAGTGGGGGCCAGTATTGACCGATTAATTATTGTAAAACGGAGTTGACTTTAGCTATTAGCGCTACCTCTGTATAAATCAAAAAACTACTACACCGATACGCCTTATTCCCCAAGCGGGGGTGGCAGAGGTGTACTGTGTACACCCACTTTTCGCCAACGATGTTAGGTCCCAGGGGGGCGAGCCAATAGCTATTTTAACGGGCACAATACCAGACTCCGGACTATATTTGGATTTTTTCTAAAGGAAAACTATACTCGTACTTTGTCTGACCTAGGATTTGAACCCAAAAACCTCTACTGCCAGGTAAAAGTAAAAGAAGCGATAATTTGGTAGATAAATTAGGAAAAACAACTCTTTTAATTGATCAAATAATCCAAATTGCAATCATTTTCTCCTCATTACATTTTGCGTTCCACCGACTCATATCATCCAGAAGAATTTCATTATAGGTACGCCTTCGAAATTGGTTTTCCTCGGCGTTTTCTGGTGAAATACCTGTCTTTATAGCCTTGATTACAATTTCAGCAGTCGTTGGGAAAGAAACTATTTTCTTAATTGTGGAATTTGATCACAATGTATGTGCAGTAGAATTTTTGTTAAAAGGTTTTTTTTCTGTTTTACTGCATTGTATTGTTTTACTGCGCTGTTCTTGCAAATAAAAAATTATACAGGTATCTGGTCTAACTAGTTTTTAAAATTGACTAAAAGTATTTAATTAAGTATTAATTTAAGTGCCGCGCGGTTCCCGGCTTAGAATAGGACCAACCCATCTCATCCCATCGGGTGTCGTACAAGGCGACTAAGGGAAAACTAGGGAATGGGCAGCAGCGTTCCCTTAACACTTCTACAACCAAAAACTGCGCTCGCCAACCCGCCTGCCAAGCGTGGCGAGTATGGCAAACACCCCCAACCAATATGGAAGAAAGCAAGAAAACCAGGCCCCTAGTCCCCGGCGGTCCTGTTCGTCCTGGCCACGGTAGCAGCCATGGTAACGACAGGACAAGGGGTGCTAAGAATCTCCGGCAGAGATTCGGCTACCACCAACACCGAAAATTGGCCCTGGTGACATACAACGCACGCACATTGAGGACAGATGAGAAGCTAGTTGAGCTGGAAGAAGAGATACACAAGTTGCGGTGGAATATTATTGATTTATCGGTGGTCCGAAGAAAGAGCGAGGACATGATAACCTTAAAATCCGGCAACTTGTTTTACTACCAGGAGGGCGAACAGCAGTCCTAAGGTGGTGTTGGATTTATCGTCCACGAGTCACTCATAGACAACGTTGTGTCCATCACTAGTGTGTCGAGCAGGGTAGCGTACCTGAAACTCAGAATATCCAAAAGATATTCGCTGAAGGTCATATAGGTCTACGCACCGGGGCGGGCGAAAGGCTATCCCACCACACGCGTCCTTCGAGGCGCAGTGGCATAGCTTCTCGCCTATTTTGCGCGTCTGTCCCGGTAAGCAATTTGGCGTGGTCTTGGGAGTAGCGCACGGTCGCGACGATCCCCAAGGCAAGTGTGACTGTATCCTGCTCGCGGTTGCTGCCTGCTATTGGTCTGGTCCTTCTGAACAGACATAACAGATACAGTCATGCGCTTACCCTTCCCCAGTTTTCGGTCCCATCCCTCACTTTCCTTATTCCTTCCCATTTTCCTCTTTCCCCCGGCATTAGCCGGAAGGTTGTGGCGCCTGGTTGCGCCCCTCCGTGGGGTGCAGCAGGTGGCGCCTGTCGTTTTGGTGGTCGGTCGAGGTCAGCGCGGCGCTGCTGTGCGCCGTGCATTTTTTGCAGAGGGAAGGACCTCCCGACCGCCCGCTGGGCCGTGGGGCCCCTTTGGGTCCCTAGCCCGGCCGTGCTGGGCCGACCGGCTGCTGCTGCTTGCTGCCAGAGGAGCGGCGCAGTGGTGGCTGGAAGGCTCACGCGCCTTTTAGGCGCAAGGGTGTGGGTGTGGTGCCTGGTTGCCCCCTCGCTCTCCCTTGGGAGAGAGGGTTGGGTGCAGCAGGTGGCGCCATCCCTGGTAGGGAGCCGTTCGGGCGCCTGCCCCTAGGGGTGTGGCGCAGATCGGCTTGGTGGTACGGTGGTCGGTGTAGGTTTGGGTAATCTCCCGACCACCTGCTGGGCGGTGAGGCCCCTTCGGGTCCCAAGCCCGGTCGAACCGGGCCGACCGGCTGCTGCTGCATGCCGCCAGAGGGGCGGCGCGGCGGCGGCTGGGCGGTTCGCGCGCGTGTGGCGCGAGGGGGCGTGGAGATACCCATGGCCTCGGAAGTCAAAGTCCGGGTACATGGGTGTCTCTACCGATTCACCTGGGTGGCAGACTCGGGGGAGTCAGGGTTTTTAGTCGGTACAATTGGTCCACTGACGGCCGTGTCAGCCTGACCGTCAGTGGATCAAGGACTCCGACATAACCTCTCCGCGTCCCCCGAACGCGGATGGGTACCCATAAATTGCGGTGGAATATTGTTGGTTTATCGGAGGTCCGAAGAGAGGGCGAGGACACGATAACCTTAAAATCCTGCAACTTGTTTTACTACCGGGAGGGCGAACAGCAGTCCCAAGGTGGTGTCGGATTTATCGTCCACAAGTCACTCATAGACAACGTTGTGTCCATCACTAGTGTGTCGAGCAGGGTGGCGTACCTGATACTCAGAATATCCAAAAGATATTCGCTGAAGGTCATACAGGTCTACGCACCGACCTCGGCATACTCAGATGATGACGTCGAAGTTATATATGAGGACATTAGTAGAGCCATACATACTTTCAAAGCACACTTTACAGTGGTTATGGGTGACTTCAATGCGCGGCTGGGCAAACGGGGCGATGATGAGTTGAGAGTGAGGCAAATTGGGTTTTGGATGAGGCAGCGCAACCCCAGGGGTCAGGGTCTGGCCGAATTTCTGGAGAAGGAGGGACTCTTTATGATGAACTCTTTCTTCCAGAAGCCGCCTCATAGGAAATGGACCTGGATGAGCCCTGATGGTTCCACAAAAAATGAGATAGACTTCATCATGAGCACCAAGCGACAAATATTTAATGATGTCTCCGTAATTCACAGGGTAAAAACTGGAAGTGATCACCGAATGATCAGAGGTACAATAAATAATAATGTCAAAATAGAAAGATCGCGTCTGATGAAGTCTACGCTCCGACCTTCTTATGCACAAATCCAAAACCCAACTTTCAACTCTAATTGGCAAACCGCTTCGAATTGCTAGACAATAGCGCATCAGTGGACGAAATCAACAACAGGCTGGTAGAGACTGTCCATACGGTCGGGTCCAAGTATTTTAAGCCCTACCGTAAAAATAAACCTCAAAAACTATCCAACTACACCCGAAACCTCATGGCTGAGCGACGTTCCATGATGCTCTAAACCTCCGATGATGCTAAGTCCTATAGGCAGCTCAATGGACACATATTGAAGTCCTTGTGACACGATTTACGGTCCTTCAATATAAGGCGTATTGCGGAGACCATAGAGCAGAACAAGGGCTCCAAAGTGTTCGCAAGAGACGCGTCTATTGGGCAAAGCCAGTTGACGAAGCTGAAGATGGAGGATGGCAACGTAACGTCGAATAGGTCAGAGGTGCTCAGGGAGATAGAGAGGTTCTATGGGCAGTTGTATACCTCAGTAGTTGAACCTGTTTTTGACTTGGTAAAAGGCCCAAGAGTCAAGCTAACCCGACACTACACTGAAGATATCCCGGACATCAGCCTGTACGAGATTAGGATGGCTCTCAAACAACTCAAAAATAACAAAGCGCCGGGCGAAGACGAAATTACCGCAGAGCTTCTGAAAGCGGGTGGAACGCCGGTACTTAAAGTCCTTCAGAGGCTGTTTAATTCCGTCTTGCTCGAAGTGAAAACGCCGGAATCATGGAACAGGGGTGTGCTGGTACTATTTTTTAAGTGAGGTGATAACACTTTACTTAAGAATTATATGCCCATCATATGAGCCATGTTTATAGGTTGTTTTCGAGAGTCATCACAAATCGTCTCGAACGCACGTTTGATGACTTCCAGCCTCCCGAACAAACCGGTTTCCGGAAAGGCTTTAGTACCATAGACCACATATATACGCTGCGGCAGATTATACAGAAGACAGAGGAGTATAATCGGCCACTATGCTTGGCGTTTGTGGACTATTAGAAAGCCTTCGATTCGATCGAGACTTGGGCGGTTCTTAGATCTCTCCAGCGATGCCGCATTGACTATCGGTACATCGAGGTGTTGAAGTACTTGTATTATAACGCCACCATGTCAGTCCGAGTACAGGGGCAGTGCACGAAGGCGATCCCTATAAAAAGAGGAGTAAGACAGGGAGACGTCATTTCTCCGAAACTGTTTACGGCCACCTTAGAGGACGCCTTCAAGCTCTTGGAATGGCAAGGACTTGGCATCAACATCAATGGCGAATACATCACTCACCTTTAATTTGCCGACGACATTGTGGTCGTGGCGGAGTCGCTGGAAGATCTAGGACGAATGCTCGGTGACCTCAACAGAGTATCTCAACAGGTGGGTATTAAAATGAACATGGACAAAACGAAAATAACGTCTAACGTCCATGTCGTACCCACCGCACTCACCGTTGGGAACTCTACTCTTGAAGTTGTCGACGAATACATCTACCTGGGATAGGTAGTCCGGTTAGGTAGGTCCAACTTTGAGAGAGAGGTCAATCGACGAATCCAACTCGGCTGGGCAGCGTTCGGGAAATTGCGCAACATCTTCTCATCCAAAATACCTCAGTGCCTTAACATGTCTTTAAAATGTTTTTAGTCAATGTGTGTTACCAGTGATAACATATGGATCAGAGACGTGGTCTCTTACAATAGGTCTCATTTTTATGAGTTGCTCAAAGTTGCTCAGCGAGCTATGTTCGGCGTTTCTCTACGCGATCGAATCAGGAATGAGGAGATTCGTAGAAGAACCAAGGTCACCGACATAGCCCTTAAGATTAGCAAGCTGAAGTGGCAATGGGCGGGCCACATAGCGCGCAGATCGGACAGGCGTTGGGGTAGAAAGATTCTAGATTGGCATTATTATATTGGCAAGCGCAGTGGGGGACGACCGCCTGCCAGATAGACCGACGATCTTGTGAAAATCGCAGGAAGTCGTTGGATGCTGGTGGCATCGGACCGGTTACGCTGGAAAGCGATTGGGGAGGCCTATATTCAGCAGTGGACAAGTATGGGCTGAGATGAAGATGATGATGATTAATTTTAGTTTAAATCTTTTAATGGATCTGATGCAAAAGCTCTATCCAATCATGAAAAATTGAGTTTGAGTTTAATTTTAAATCACATTGTCTTGATTAGTTGGCCTTTTTGGCTTATGTTTAATAGCAAAGTTTAGATAATCTACTTAGATACGTTAAAGTTTCTAGAATGTTATTGAAGTCTGTGACTAAGTGATGGTGATTAGATATTTTGTAATTAATTACTTATGTATAAGTTGTTTTTCAATATTAGATCGCTTCATTGTGGCTTCAATAATCTTGCATAGCATAACCACCAAAGAATACTAGCCTTAAATCAACCACCATACTACTGGGCATACTATGTACGCCCACATTTTGTTAATGTTTGTTCAAAACGGAATAAATGGTGAGTCTACTACTATTACACGAGGCACTATCTCCTACTCCGGACTAATATTATAAATATTTTTAACAAAAATTTGAGGGTGGAGGAAGCCAGAGAGGTCTATAAGGAAATAAACTGTTGGTACTCTGTGCTCTCTGCCTACCCCGCAAGGGATCTGGCGTGATGATATTGATAGAAAGACTCAAAAAAACTATTTTTTTTTATAACTACATATTGTACTGTATTTTTATAATGAAAACAAGAATTCGTGTTGTATGATTACCTTATTGGTTTAGTGAGGCACATTGCCTCACTAAACCAATAAGGTAATCATACAACAAATTTTATACAGCGAATAAACATTCGAATCTCCAGTGCGACTAGGTATTATGACGGACGGCTTGATTCAGTGGTTAATTGACGGCTTGATTAAAGCTTAACCCGCTCCACTCACTGAACCGAGTAGTCGCGGTTCGATTCTACACTGGACAAATGTCGACCCAGAAACAACTCAAAGGGAGGGGAGACGTTTTTTTAAAAAAATACACGAAAAGAAAAATCCAACTAAACACGAAACTCGTGAACGCACAAGTAGATTGAGGAACCAAGATCACGTACGCACTCTCCTCCTCTCCTTGACCCTTTGGCAAATGCCACTTAAGTACCAGGGAACTTGGTAACGAAGTTCCTAAAGAGTATTCCGACACGTTAATGCCTTTGTTTGTGTTTAGGCTCGAAGTATTTTAAAGTTTTCCTTTCAGCATTAAGGTTTGTTTATTAAATTTTCGGTGTAAGTTGACTCTGATGTGGTTAGGAGACCGTGCAAGTTTGTAGATGTTACGAAACCTTAGGAAGGTTGTAAATGAATCGACTTGAGATAAATGTCAAGTTTTATTCATGTAGATCAATAAAGTAAAATAAAACTAAGTCAAAGTATTTTATACACAAGGTGTAACATAATAAACGCAAGACCTGAAAGAGTCTGTTCTTAGTCGACAACTGAATTGATTCCAACTATTTTTAACGTTTATAACATTTTTGTGAATAAGTAAATGAGTTTGTATATCTTGAATGTGCATTTAAGGATGGGAAATACACCGCTAACATAGAGAGAAGAATGAGTGCAGAGAACAGAGTGAATGGTGCGATGGGAAAGCTACTTGGGAGCCGCCACTTAAGCCAAAAGGCGCAGCTGGCCATACATAACGGAGTGCTTGTCCCATCGCTGTTATATGGCAACGAGAGCTGGGTATGTAAGAAGAAGTATGAAAGTAGGATAAATGCGGTGGAAATGAGAGCTCTGCGGAAGATGTGCGGAGTGAAGCTGACCGACAGTATTCGCAACAGCGTAGTAAGAAAGCGAGTAGGTATAGAAGATGATATCGGTGTAAAGATGAGAAAGGGTATGCTCCGTTAGTTCGGGCATATAGAAAGAATGTCAGAAGCAAGAATAAAAAAAAATACAATGCCAAAGTGGAAGGATGTAGGTACCGGGAAAGACCTAGACTATCTTACCATGACCTAATAGACCAGGTCTTATCTGAAGGACAAGTCAAGAGTCTCTGTAACCGGCGAGCGTGTATGAGACGAACTATGAGAGTGGAGGAAGCCTAAGAGGTATGTAAGGAAAGAACCTGTTGGAACTCTGTACTCTCTGCCTACCCTGCAAGGGATTTGGCGTGATGATATAGATAGATAGAGATAACATTTTTTTAATATGCAATATATGCTGTTAGGCCTTTAGTGTGATATAATAAACTAAAATTATTCTTGATTCAAAGCAATACGGAGTTTATCAAATGCATTTCTTAAACGTATTTCTCAATACGCACACATACACGTACAAGTTCCATTGTTAATTGGGGTATAACAGAGATTAAAAAAGTGTTTAAAAAAATTTTAATTTGTAAAATTGCTTTTTGTATTGATTTTGTAAGGCAATTATCTAATCGGGGTGGTCTGAGGTCTTGCGTTATTTACGATACACCTTGTAGAATATTTTATTTTATCCGCCAACAAGAGCGCTTACAAACGTCATAAATTATTACATTTTTTACAACTACAACCGGTTCGGAACGCGGCCTCACACTGAGAAGATCCGGCAAGAAACTTAGAGGGCTAGTCTTTTAACTTAATAAGACTGGCCTTTATGTTTTTCATTCTAATCACTATGTATTCGTGCCTATATTCCCCAAGCAGGGGTGTCAGAGATATACTATGTACACCTACTTTTCGCCGACGATGTCAGGTCACAGTGTAATGTAGGGCCCGAAATGGGTCAGTCTAATGCCATTATACAGGCCACCACTATCCGAAACTGCAGACTGCCGCTGTGAATCATTCGGTAGAATATCCCCAAGTTCCCTTTGTCCGACTTAATCCTAGGACGGTAACACATTTTCATCATTTGCAACCCGTAGCCACCCAATGCTTGGTGTAGGTCTCTTCCGTGGCACTCCATTCCCTTTGGTCTTGCGGTTTTTGCATCTAATCCTTTCCGGCTACCTTCGTCAGGTCATCAGTTATACATTTCGATGGCCGGTTCGCAGTCTCCACTCAAGCACCCTTTTCTTCCATCTGCTGTCTGATCTCCGGCATGTATCCTGCCCATCTCCACTTTTTTTCTGCTATCACTTGAGCTATGTCGGTAAGTTTTGTTCTTTCCCGGATTATGATATTTTGGACCCGGTCTCTTAGCAATATACCTAACATAGCTCGCTTCATATCTCTTTGGCTCACACATTTTTGACAAGCGTAATTAATAGTGGACTGCTAAAAGCTGATGATGATGATCAAATGGTAACAGTGGTGACAGGTCCCCCCGACTGAAGATTTTAAAAAATAAACCACAATTTGTATGGGAACTCTTTTTATTATAAATTAGACAAACAAATGGAACTTTCTTTTTAAGATCGGCAAATTTACCTTCAATCTTCGAGGCAAGCGGGCCTTTTACATATTGTGCAAACAAAAACTACTTTTTTATTTAATCATTTTTCCATGGGCATAAGCTACACACACGTAGCTTGCTTCTTTAATTTGGCTGGTAGTTTTCTTACAACAACTTATTTGATTATATTTAGAATAACTCGAATATTTCCTGCTGAATCGCGAAATAAATTTGGCAGTAGACGCCGTTTCATGCGTGGTTCAGTCAACTGTAACTTGAAGATGGCGCTGCCGAAGACCAGAGGTGTCCATTTTTACCTCTTAAAATATGACCAGGCAATTGAGATAACGGTACGTCATCTTCATCGGAACCAGAAATTATGTTGTCTTCCGATGAATGTTTGGATAGGTTATTTACATATTTTAAAGCCTCCTCAACTTCCAGCACATTAGTTTCAACTCTATTATCTTCAGCAATATTTTGCGAATAACGTTTAGTCTAGATAGGCAAAAATTACTACCTAATGGCGCCCAGATGGACACCGACGGCGGGAAGACCTACAAAAAGGTGGCCTTACTACGAGCTTTTTCTTCTTAGCGTTTTGACGGCAAACATGATTATATTTACCCGATTACATTGTCGGTAGCAGACATCAAATCCTGCTGCGTGCAGGTGTTTGGGCAGACAGAGCATGATATAAGGTGGAACATCGTTTGGGTTACACCGCACAAACCCCCCAGATTAGTACTGTCTGTGAATCCCCACCTGATCTTATTTTCCTTGCTTCAGCCGACCTGGATCCGAAATCTATTTAAAGACTTCCAGACTGGCCATGGTAATTCTTTGAGCTAATGAGATATAAAACTACCATGGGTCAGTAAACCACATGGTCATCTACGAATTGCAGAAAAAATTGTAGGTGTAATTCAACTTGGCAAGCAAGGAACATTTAATACATTTCGTACTACAATGAACCGAGAGGTGGTAGAAACACTTGTTCATATTGATCGAATTCTCAGGATAGTGGAGTTTAACTTACGTAAGTGGAGATCAAATTGTAACACTAAAATTAACACTGTTTGTAACTACAAAACTAGAGAGTAGTAGAAAAAAGTAGAACTCTACACAGTCCTTACATACTTACACGTCAGTAACCCCTCCAGGGTACAACGATACAAACACTAAAGTATTATTACTAGCAGTGGCGGATTAACACATTTGCCGCCAGTAGGCTATTCATTTTATGCCGCTCGTACTAAACTCTGGAATTGAATACCCTAGTTCACAATCATATTAATTACATTTTCTTTGTCAATGAAATTGCAATTTTATGATTTGTGCTCTATCGTCAACATTACATCAGTTTTTTTTCGTTATTAATATGATTGTGAACTAAGGGATTGTTGAGTCAGTTCCTTGGTTATTCTTATTGATTATTATTATGAGTTGTAAACTCACGATTTAGTGAAGTTTACACAAGAGATAGTCTTTGGGTATATTTTTGAGCTAAACACAGCTCATGTGCTATAAAAAGAAAAAAAAATTGGTAGGTCCAGTGTAAATTTTCCTTTCTAATAAGATGCTTTTTGTATCATTATACGTATATTACATCTGTTCATTACGATGACAATGTAACGAAACACCCAGATCTTGATTTTTACGCGCTAATAGAGCATACATAATATTTAAGTGGTGAAGTATATTAAATGTTGACTAAATAGTATGAGTGGACCGATTAATATTTAGGTACACAGAGAAAAAAATATAGTAATAGTAAATAAAATGTGTGTTAAGCCTAAATTTAAATTGTAATATTGAATCACTATTGGAATATTTTAAAAATTCATATTCAAAAATTTAATATACTCTACAAAGCGTTTAGTAATGTTTCATAAATAGACGTTGGAGTATTCGGTATACTATATAGTACTAAAGTATTGTAATTTTTGAGACTTTTTTTTCTCCGTGTAAATAATGACGTATTTTTTTTATTTCTGTAAGACAAAACAAATATTGAGCAGAATTTGCCGCCCCCCCCTAAAATTTGCTGCCCTAGGCTCCAGCCTACTCAGCCTGCTGGTAAATACGCAACTCATTACTGGTATGGTGTAGCAGTGGTGACAACGATATCATAATGTGTAATGTTCATCAATGTAGACTACAAAAAATATACTGAACTATTTTTATAGGCTTCTCGCCAACGTCTATACCACGTTGAATACACCGGTTCTCGTCCGATCACCGAAGTGAAGCAACGTTGGGCGCGGTTAGTACTTGGATGGATGAGCGCCTGGGAAACCCGCGTGATGTTGGCTTTTATAATCATTTTAGTGTTACATACTAAAAAGTGTAATTTCTTTTTAAAAAATAACGGACTTCTACAAACATTCCAAGGTTATAAGGTAGTATGTCAAATAATTTCATTTTGTGATAATTTAAATAAAATTACTAACAACACACACTCACGCTTAAATTATCCAGGTAGTGGTGCCAGCGGTGTACTATGTACACCCAATTTTCGCCGTCAATGTTGGGTCTTATCTATTAGAGGGCAAATCTATTACTACAATGAGCACAATGACTAACAACATTACTTTAAAATCTTAGCTAGTTCTTGAGGTATCTAGTTATAAATTATTTTTAGTTAACAAGTGGTCAGACGCAACGATTTCAATTTGTACAAGCGAACTACAATGACTGTAATAACCTATTTTTACGTTTACATCGCCAACGTCCATTCCACGTTGAATATACCGGTTTTCGTCCGATCACCGAAGTTAAGCAACGTCGGGCGCGGTTAGTACTTGGATGGATGATGTTGGGTTTTCGTCATTTAGGACATTAACTACTTATTAAAAAATCCTTTAATCTTTCTTCAATTTTGTGTTTACTGTATTTTGTGACGTAGGTGATAGAGGAATTGTATCTGCTAAGATACAATTCCCCCTTCGCACACGGCGTCGTATCGTAAGCGAATCGTAATAGACGCGTAGGACGAGAGCAATACGAGCGCGTACATTTTCAAACAAGTCCGCACGCGAAGCGGTGTGGCAAAGAATCGTCTGAGATGTTTATTGTGCGTTAAAAAAACAAGCGTGGAAATATAAATCTTGCGATTTTTAATATTAATATGACTGAAAAAGTGATTGAATTCGTTAAAGTGGTTAAAGCGTTCACTTGTCTATATAATCATTAATTTAGTGAATATTTAAGGAAAGATGTAACCGACAAAGCTTGGGCCGAATATATACAATAAATAATCCTCTTCGTCTGAAGAGAAAGTAAGATCATCAATAAATTCACCCAAAACATCTGGTACCGTTGACGCCATGATTTTAACTGAGATACTTACATAACAATACGTCTACTCGACGACGCGTTACGTTGTAACGATACACTTACGATACGACTACGCTTACGACCCGTGTGCGAAGGGGCTTAGTGTTGGGTGATTTTTAATATAATAAATTGTTTGAAAGAGTCCAGGTTTCTCTGGTCCTTCGAAAATCCTTGGTAGAACTAATTGCATCCATGCGGGGACATGGAGCCGTCTAGAAACACTGCGTAACGTTGCCTTTTTGTTGGCAAATTCGTGAAAAAAAGTTCAGTTACTTGAAATATGCCTTTTTTTTAAAAAGTGGTTTTTAAGTTTAATTCCATTAGTTATCTGAAGGTAATTAGGTATATATTTGGTATTTTAAGGTAATTCGGTATTAATCAAAGGTTATTGAAAAAATATCCAAAGTTTGTTATCTAGTAAGTGTAAGCAAATGTGTGTTTGCTTTTTTGATGTATATAAAATTACTCGCTGTGACTCCTTGGTCAAGTGGCGTATAGAGTGAGTAGCAATTACAAAGTTGTGGCCTTAAATCTTAGGTCTTGCGAAATGTACGTTTTCTATTTAAAAATTTTCAGCCATAGTCCTGAGTCTGGAACTGTGTCCGGTATAATGGATATAGGCTGATTCCCTATTACATTGGAACCTAATATCGTCGTTGAAATGTCTGTCCGTGCACCCGCATTTGTGCCACCCCTGGTTGCGGAATATAGGCGTGACAGTAATTTAAATTATATATTGACACTTATTTAGATTGTTTCATTTCAATACTTCTTCATATTAGTCAAATAACCATATAAAGAAGACAAACTACATAAACCTGTAACAAAGCGGAACATTTTATCTGCGGAACATAGTTTCTGCTATTTTTGACCCATTAGGTAGATTGTAGTTGTAGCGAAGTGTACCTTTATTACGAGACGCAAGTCTAAAATAACTAAAACGACTCATGTCAAGGTAATAGTGCACACATTTGTGAAGTAACTAAGCAAAGTATTAAGCTTCCGTGCAGCGAAAATCCCTTGTTAGTCCCCGAACTAAATTGGCCTCTATGAAAAATTTCAACACTGCAACTCTATGTGGGCATAGTTGAAAGTATAAAAGTGGAATACGGTAGTGGGTTCCGTAACAATTTATATGAAAATGGGTGTGTGAATGTGTGATTTAAGAATTTCTTGAAGTCAAAAACTATAAAAGGTATAAACCTTGTATAATTCATGACACCAATAAATTCCAAGGAACAGAGGGCTAAACACAACCTTTGATTTTTTATTTTGACGTTATATATTTTGATGTTTTGATGTTATATAATAGTAGCATTGTCGAGGAACCTTGCTGTCTATCTTTATTCAGTATATTTTTGGTGTGAACACGATGGTATATCGAGTCGATATCGTTACAATAACGCCAACCTTTTATAAGCGCCTCCAATATTCTAAAATAAATTTAGTAGCCCAGCGTTTTTTGCTATGTGTTTGGTTAAGGGACTTGTTCCTATTGTCCTAACTTCAAATGTCTTTTTTTTAATACACTCTTTTACCGTACACCATCGTGTCATTATTCAATTAAAAATTTTCCCAAAAATTCTAGTTTAATACCTGGAGTTAGCCAAAACATGGTCCTAGTCGAAGCCGGATGATCCAGGCGAAGATTTAGATACGCTGGAAAATTAATTTATTGTCATTTTTTGGAGTTTCGATAAAGAAATTTTAAGGACACTAAAGACCAAGTAGCATTACGAGGATTCCCAATTTTAAGGATCTGAGGAGTTGAACCTTCATTTAGGACTAGCTTTCTATCGATTTCTACCCAACACTCTATTCAGGTATTAAATAGGTCTAGTGCCAAATAGTGGAAAAGGTGAGACTTAATCATGTGTGTCTACCATTATGTTAAAATTATATGTTTAATTGTAATCTAAGTTCAATTAATCGATAAAGTGTTGTAAGTCGATTAAAACTGAGATATTAATGATTAGGTAGCGTGATCGGTCATTAATTAGTTACTTGCTAAAATTGGTTCTTCTTCAGCCGAAAGACGTCCACTGCAGGACAAAGGCCTCCCCTAAAGACCGCCACAACGACCGGCTTTGTGCTGTACGCATCCAACTTCTACCCGCGACCTTCAGCAGGTCATCGGTCCATCTTGTAGGGGGCCTACCCACTCCACGTCTTCCGGTACGTGGTCGCCATTCGAGAACCTTTCTGCCCCAACGGCCGTCAGTTCTACGAGCGATATGCCCCGCCCACTGCCACTTAAGTTTAGCAATTCTGAGTGCTATGTCAGTGACCTTCGTCCTCCTGCGGATCTCCTCGTTTCTGATTCGATCCCGCAGGGTAACTCCGAGCATAGCTCCCTCCATCGCCCTTTGGGTGACCTTGAGCCTTCTTATGAGGCCCATCGTAAGCGACCATGTCTCAGTGCCGTAAGTCATCACTGGCAACACACACTGGTCAAAGACTTTTGTCTTGAGACACTGCGGAATTTTGGACGAGAAGATGTTACGTAGCTTCCCGAACGGCGCCCAACCGAGCTGGATTCGACGATTGACCTCTTTCTCGAAGTTGGACCTACCTAATTGGATTCTTTGTCCCAGGTATATATAATCGTCAAAAACTTCGAGCGTAGAGTCTCCAACCTTTATAGAAGTTGGTACTACATGGACGTTTGACATTGAAAGACTCCACTGAGGTCGTCGAGCATGGTACTGAGGTCTTCCAGGGTATCAGCCATGAGCACGATATCATTGGAAAATCGAAGGTGAGAGAAGTACTCGCCGTTGATGTTGATACCTAGTCCTCTCCAGTCCAGAAGCTTCAAGACATCTTCCAGCGCGGCGGAGAACAGTTTCGGGGATATAACGTCTCCCTGTCTCTCACCAAGCTGCAGTTGAATAGGTTTCGAGCTCTGGTCCTGAAGGCGGACTGACATAGTAGCGTTTTCGTACAAACTCTTCAGCACCTCGATATACCGGTAGTCTACTTGGCACCGCTGGAGAGACTGTAGTACAGCCCAAGTCTCAATCGAATCGAATGCCTTCTCATAATCCACAAACGCTAAGCTTAGTGGCAGGTTGTACTCGTCAGTCTTCTGTATGACCTGTCGCAGCGTATGAATGCGGTCTATGGTGCTGAAGCATTTTCGGAAACCGGCTTGTTCGGGAGGCTGGAAATCATCTAGTCTGCGCGCGACGATTCGTGATGACTCTTGAAAACAGTTCATAGACGTGGCTCAGAAGTGAGATGGGTCTATAATTCTTTAAGAGCGTTTTGTCACCTTTTTTGAAGAAGAGAACCTCCACACTTCCGCGCCATGACTGTGGCGTTTTGCCCTCGAGGATGACGGTGTTGAATAGTTTCTGGAGAGCCCTCAATATCGGCTTTCCACTAGCCTTGAGAAGCTCGGATGTTATACCGTCATCGCCTGGCGCCTTGTTGTTCTTGAGCTGTTTAAGAGCCATACTAATCTCGCACAGACTGATGTCCGGGATGTCATCGGTATAGTGTCAGGTCAATTGGGCTCTTGGTTTTATGGCCGGATTGCAGACAGGTGGTTATACTGATGTGTATAGCTGGCCGTAGAACTTCTCGACTTCCCTCAACAGTTCCGGTGTAGAGGATACAATCCTGCCGTCTCCGGTCTTCAGCTTACTCAATCGGCTCTGTCCGATAGACAGATCTCTTGCAAACACTTTAGGGCCTTTGTTCCTACCCTGTTTGACACACTCTCGATCTTGACAACGTTGTTCACGAGATACCTGTGGAGTATAAACCCAACACCACCCTGGAACTGCTAGTCGGTCTCCCGGAAATAGAGCAAGTTACCGGATTTAAGTGTTATCGAGTCCTCACCCTCTCTTCGGACTTCAGATAATCCTATGATATCCCAGTGTCACTTGCTCAATTCTTCCTCTAACTCGTCGATCATTTTATCAGTTCGCAGTGTGCGCGTGTTAAAAGAAAATTGGTTAATTGGGGGGAAAAAAACATTGTTCGTATTTAAAATTTATCATAATTATTAGTTTATATTACGATTTAAAACGCATATTGTTAAAATAACTGATTGTGATAATAGATTATTATTGCACCCTCTTTATTAAAAAATATTTACATTGTCTGCTATATTATCAACATTGAGATACAAACTTTATAATCATAAAATAACAATAATTATTACAATTAAGGGTAATTTTTAACTATATAAATTCCAGGTCGACTACATAACAGCCTTTGCAATGTCTGATGAAAAAATAGTTAGGAAACGTGTTAGTTACAAGGGACAGTTAACTTCCTTTAACACTAACATGGAGTCCCTTGATGTTTCGTCAGTGAAGCCCCCCAAGGTTAATGAATTGCAGCTTCGCATCAGTCGTATGGAGAACATGCTCAACCGATATGATGAGGTACAGTTATCTATAGAGTGTTCAAGCGATGACATCGAAGATCAAATGTCTGAACGCAACGAGTTTGAATCTAGGTACTTTAAAATATTGTCCCAAGCAAAGCAAATCCTTGCTGATTGTAGGGATCACGAAAATGCGTGTAGTGAGGCAGGTTCACGAAGATATAGCGATCATAACGCGGTTAAGTTGCCTATCATACAGTTCCCTAAGTTTAGTGGCCCCTACGACAATTGGCTGGAGTACCACGACACTTTTGTAGTTTGATTCACCAAAATGACGACATAGACAACATAAATAAGTTTCATTATTTAAGAGATTCGTTGGAAGGCTCTGCTGCGGTTGTTATCAGGTCTACTGAGTTCTCGTCAATGAATTATTCTGTTGCGTGGCAATTACTTTGCAATCGCTATGAGAACAAATGGGTTCTGATACAAAATCATGTATCAGCCATATTTAATCTTCCAGCCGTAACTAGAGAATCATCTGCCAATCTAAAACGTACCTTGGACGACGTAAACAAAAACTTACGGTCATTAGAGTCTCTAGGTGAACCAACTAAACACTAGGACACACTGCTCATCCACATTATTACACATAAACTTGATAGCAAGACCTATCGAGAATGGGAGGAGTTTAAAAGTAATTGCAGCCGCGATGAAAAAATAACCTTTGATATGTTTATACATTATATTAAAAACCGTGCTGATCTGCTGGAAACCATAGAAATGACTACTGATGCTGGCATCCAAGGTTCTAGTTATCCTAGTAAGTCCAATAATACTAAAATAAGGTCAATGGTTTCAGATTCGGATGTAAATTCGGATCAAAATATTGTCCGAAATGCAACAGTGATCACTGTTAAATCAAACACCGTTTATTTCAAACTGGTTTTATTCTCAGACCACCGACAGATTGTTTGCGAGTTACTCTATGGATGGCATATTCCATAGATTATATATGCGTCCGCAGTACAGATAATATATTACATTTAAATTTGAGTTGATCAATGTGTCGATGTACCACTGTGCCGTCGATAGTACGAACGTTATCTTATCTTATCTTATATTGGCTTACCGGACCGAGGATACCTCTGGCGCACTTCGACCCATGGGATCTTTTGTGCTGTCCTTGCCCTAATGCTCTTACGTGCCTGAGGTGTCCAGTACTCCCTGTATTAGGTTGTATATTCCAGCAGGGGGACAGAGCCGTAGTTCTTCTGGGTTTGGATAGGCCACTCCCAGCAGTTCCATTCGCCGCGCAGCCAGAGCGTCGCAGTGACAGATGACGTGCTTCATGGTTTCAGTTTCTGTGCCACAGCACCTGCATACCACGTCGCCGCATAGGTTCATCTTGTGTAGTTGTTCTTTCGTGCCATAGTGGCCTGTGAATGCTCCCGTTATTTGCCTTAGTTGTAGTCTACTATATTTTAGTAGTCTCTTGCAATCGCTTTCACACCATGTGGAAAGGAATTCCTTTGAGTGTCGAAGCCCTGTGTGTGTTTCCCATTCTTTCTTATGTTGTTCTTGGGCATATTTAAAGAGTGCGCCTCTATAGGCACCGTCTGGTATGCCTATGAACGGTTCTGGACCAACGGGTTTTCCCATTGCTCCCTTCCTGGCTAAGTCGTCCGCACGCTCATTGCCATCAACTCCCGTGTGCCCAGGGACCCAGACTAACCTGACCGTGTTGCGCGATCCACATCTGTCAAGAAGGTATGCGCACTCCGCAGCCAGTGCTGAGTTTAGCTCATAGGAGCCGACGGCCTTGAGGGCAGCCTGACTATCACTACAAATGTAGATTTTCTTGCCCGTGATTCGTTTGTCCAATATCTCTTTTGCACAAATGTTTATCGCATAGGTCTCTGCCTGGAATATTGATGTAAACCTGTCCATGCTTTGGCTGAGGCTATATCCTTCCGTGTATACTCCGGCTCCTGTTCCAATCTTGGTTTTGGATCCGTCAGTGTACCATATCATTTGCTCCTTGCCTTGCTTATTTAGACCACTTTTCCATTGTTTCCTGGTTGGGATGTGAGTGCTAAATCTCTTATTGAACATGTATGTGGTTATGATCTTGTCACTTCTCATGTTCCTTATGTCATCTAGTTCCTTATCCGGTTCTAGCTTGGTGTGTTCGAGGCCTGGCGCCGTTATGCTCCATAGTCCAGCTTTCTCTAGCCTATAGAGTGCCTTCCTTGCCTCAGTTTCAATGACCATATGTAATGGAGTTAGGTTGAGTAGCCTCTCCATAGCTGCCGTCGGTGTTGTTTTGAAAGCACTTGTGATGGCCAGGCAGGCTGTCCTCTGCAGTTTTGTTAAGGAATCCCTGCACGTCTGTGTCTTGGTTCTAGGCCACCACACGATGCATCCATACGTTATTATCGGTTTTACCATAGTGATAAATAACCAGTGCATTATTTTGGGCTGTAGTCCCCATGCCTTTCCATACGCTGACCTACACATGTTCAGCACTCTCAGTGCTTTGGCTATGGTTAGATCAACATGTGTATGCCACTTCAGTTGCTTGTCCAGGGTCACCCCCAGATACTTGACCTCAGTGGCCCATTTAATTTTACTTCCGTACATGTACAGGTCCTGTAAGCCCGTCAGTACCTTTTTCCTTGTAAACAGGATGACATTAGTCTTCGTCGGGTTGACCGAGAGGCTATTTGTTGTGCACCAGTTTGTTACCTTATCTAGAGCTTCCTGCATCAGTGTCGATACTGTGTTTGGAAACTTCCCATTGATTGCTATCACTATATCATCCGCATATCCTACTCCGTAGAACGGACCTTTGTTGATTATCTTCAAGAGAGAGTCCACTACCAGGCTCCACAGAGTCGGCGATAAGACCCCTCCTTGCGGGCATCCTTTAGTGGTTCTTACGGATAGCCCTTCTCCTAATAGAGTGGACTGGACTATCCTGTTCTTTAGCATGTTTTTGATCCATCTGACAAGAGTTGGTTCTATCCCATGCTCTATAGCAGCTAGTTCTATGGATGAGAATGTTGTGCGATCAAATGCACCCTCGATATCCAGAAAAGCTGCAGCACAAATTTCCTTTTGCTGCAGAGCCATCTCTGCACGATTCACCACATAGTGCAATGCCGTTTCCGTAGACTTACCAGGTAGATAAGCGCATTGCATCTTATGTAGGGGATAATCCTTTAGTGGACCATCCTTTATGCGCCTATCTATCATTTTCTCTAGACATTTTAAAAAGAATGAGGATAGACTGATTGGTCTGTAGGATTTAGCATCCTCATAGTTGGGTTTCCCTGGTTTGGGAATGAACGTCACCGTCACCTGCCGCCAGATATTAGGGGTATGCCCAAATGCCACGCACGCCCTGAATAGTCTGCACAGGTGTTGGCTGAGTACTGGTTCCCCTTCTTGTAGTAGGATGGGGTAAACACCATCCGGACCAGGGGCCTTAAATGGTTGAAAACTCTTTAAGGCCCATTTGAGTTTGTTCTGTTCCACGACTTTGCCTGCCGTCTCCCAGTCAGCTCTAGTTGTCTTTAAGCTTAGCTCATCTATTTGGACATCACACATGGTGTCCTCTCCCTGTATTGCCACCGAACCTGGGAAGTGCACGTTGAACATTGTTTTTAGTGTTTCTTCCTCATTGTTTGTAAGTTCCCCTACCTCATTCCTCACTGTAGTAAGTGAATTTAATTTGGCCATGGATATTGCCTTGGCTAACCTCATACCCTCAGGGAGGCTGTCTATGCTTTGGCAGTGTCTTTTCCAAGCCCTTCTTTTTGCTCTCCGCACTTCTGTATTGAACCTCGTGAGTATCGTAGAATATTCCCCAAAGTTCTTGGTTGCTTTCGCAGTGTTGAATGCACGTCGAGTTTCTACTCTTAACCGCGCTAGCTCTGGTGTCCACCATGGGTCACGTTTCGCTATGACTCTGCTCTCCGGACAGTTATTAGTCCAGGCGGTCTTTACTGCCCGAGCTACGCTATCCGCCTCGAACTCTATATCTAATACAGAGCTGAGTCTGCCTCGGACCTTCCCTAACTCTGCTTTAAGGTCACTTTTATATGCGGCCCAATCAGTGTTCCTTGGGTTCCGCCTTCTTGAATTTATATTAAACGTTTCCATCCCATACTGAAAACATATATAATTGTGATCGGAGGATGAGATCTCATTGGAGACATGCCAGTTGTTTACCTGTCTGCTCGCTCTATTAGAGGCAACTGTAATGTCAATAACTTCTGCCCTACGTCTATTAACAAACGTGGGCCTATTTCCTCTATTGAGAATTTGTAAAGGAGTACTTACCAGAAAGTCCAGAAGTTTTTCCCCTCTTTGATTAGTGTCTGAGCTGCCCCAGACGACGTGATGCGCGTTTGCGTCACATCCTACGATTAGCTCAACCTTCTTATTGCAGGAATATTCAACCAAGTCTCGCAGATGCGTTGTAACAGGGTCCGCGCTTTCGTAGGGCAGATAGGCAGCCGAGAAGATGACTTCTCGGCTACCCTTGTTACCTTCCAATTTTAACTTCACCGTGGTGAGGTCCCTATAACAGAAAATGGACAGAGGCAAATCGTTTATGCCATTCCTGACAAAAATGCAGGTCCTCATGTCATTAGTTGTGAAACAGGTTACCCCCCGTTCCATCAAGGCCCTTTATCTGTCCCCTATAAATATAGGGTTCTTGAATAAGTGCTAAGTCAAATTTAGCTCTTCGCAGCTGGCGATCTAGCATCGCCGTAGCCGCCTTAGAGTGGTGCAAGTTGATTTGTACGCACCTTAGGCCAAGCTCCTTTGTTGCCTGGTTGTGTTCAGTTGGTAGTCCACATTAGGGACTACCTACCTTGCAGCTCTCCTCCGGTTCGCTGCTATCTGGGGCTTCATCATCCTCCCCTATCGGGGAAGACGTGATGCCCAGATTGTCGAAGCCGCCCGCCAGTCCATCCAATCTCACCGACATGGCTGGCGATGGGACCGGACAGTCCGCGAGCAGTGCCTCCTCCTTATCTGTTGCAGGGGTGTTTCCCCCCTGCTGATGGTCTGGTAGTGTCTCCACCGGAGTAGTAATGGGTACTACCGCTGGTTTATCGGACCCAACCGCAGCCTCCTCTTTGTCCTCCGACGTTTCAAGGACTTTGAAGTAGCTGCGGTCAAGCCCGGCGTGCAGCATGTACCCGGCTTCTTTAATGGCATCAGCCGAGGACTGATCCATCAGGATGATGCTCCTAGCCTGTCTTCCCTCTGTCGTCGTGTTCACGACCCTCCAGCGGTCCGTAAGTATAACCTTATGGAGTCGCTGGAGCATCTGAAGCTCCATTAACAGAGGGACCTTTTCGCTCACACGTGTCCTCTTCCACGCCATTTTCACAGGACGGGGTAAGTCCCTGTCTCTGATCACCTTGACCTTGACACCACCGACAGTTTGACCGTCGTAGTGCTTCAGCCAGGTGATCGCCTCATCGCTGGAGCAAGTTATGCTGATGATGCCGCCTTGGACCCCCTTCCAATCAATGGTGAGGACAGGATCGCTCCACATCCTCCTCCAGATGACGTCCTTTATGCTCCAGGCAGTCTCCTCATCAATCATCGTCTTGGGATAGTCATCCGCAATGATGACCATCCTTGTCATAGTCAGGGCTTCTTTAAAGGAGGACCCGAGGCGAACTCGCTTCAGATCCCCTGCCGCATCCCTAGCTTCATCGCTGACCTCTCTCGCCCGTTTAGAGAGCGTCGCCTCCTGTACGGGCGTCTGAGAGACAGCCGATTGCCTTGCGAGCTCGATTCGCTTCCTCCGCTTAGCGAGCCCGCTGAGTCTTTTGCGTCCCTTAGGGGGGACATGGTCACGCAGTCCGCCAGCACCGGCCGCCTGGGTGGTTTAGTTTCCGGGTCCAGCAGAGCCGGACGCCTTCGCCTCCACCTTGGCAGCCGGGGGCAGACCGGAAGACACTGTGTCTCCTCCAGATCCGCAACTCTTAGGTGCAATTTTGGGGACCAGACTGGCGCCACCACTGGGGTTCGCTGCCGTTACTTGTCCCGCTGCCTTTTTCATGCCCGAGGGCCTTACACTTTGCCCCGAGGGGCCTTGTGTGCATGACGCACTTTGTCCCTTTTTGGGGACTGTTTTGGGGTTCTTATTGCTCTTTTTGTCCATATGACTTAATACTATTCTTCATTCTGATGATTCCCCACCCGCCACGGAGTCCTCACCTTTGGGGATGCTTTATAAGCACCAGGGCTATCATCAGAGTATAGGGTTCCAGGGTGAGTTGTCCACGAGACTAACGGTGTTCACTTCCACTCCCGCGTAGTGTAGGCTCACACCGCCGCCTGCGGACCCCTTCACCTCAGAACCCTAGCCTAGCCCATCTGAAAGATGGACTTCAGCCGATTGACTGCCACGCGGCTACGTGACAGCCTCCCGTTTGGACAGAGATCCAGACCAAAGAGGCGTGTTGCCGGCGACAGACAACAACTACCGGTCCATCTCCAACTCAACCCCCAGGACTCCTTCACCCTGCTGTACGGGTCACCGCGCACGGCACAAACACGCAGGAGATTGTCCCCCCCTTCCCTCCCCCCCCCCCTACCCCCTGCCGCAGCACCCAATCCCAAGCACCGCGCCATGTCAGGTCATCCGCCATCGCCAACAAGATCCCCCGTGAGGGAAGTTATTGACGATACCCGGGGTGCACCGTCCCGCTCCCATTGTCGTTCCTCTGGACGTATCCGCGGGACTGGCAATGGGCCGGGCACACTAGGAGGTTACCCGACCGCAGCACCCCAAACGAACGTTATAATCCGTTGTACCTATTTTTTCTATAACCTCACCCTCTAACCACTTAGTATGCCCACGATAAGACCGATACCATACAGCATCACCCACTTGTACAACACGGTGTCCTCCACCCGCTGCTCGCCGCTGTCGCTCTTGTGCCATCTGTACCTGTTGTTCTCGAGATGGTTTTAAGCGATCTAACCGTGTGCGCAAAGACCTTCCTAATAGTATCTTTGCGGGACTCTCATTCGTGGTGCTATGTTCTGTATTACGGTATATTAGTAAGTATCGCTGTAGTGCTACATTTATATCTAAACCCTGCTTTTAAAATAAATTTTTTACACGTCTTTACGGCATTCTCGGCCGCTCCATTTGAAGCGGGGTGGTATGGTGCTGAAAAGATGTGTTCAACACCATTATGTGCCAAAAATAAATTAAACTCTTCGCTACTAAAAGGTGGACCGTTGTCACTTATAACTTGTTTTGGAATACCAAATGTTGCCCATATTTCTCTTAATTGAGAGATAACGGCAGAAGCCGATGTCGATTTCATTTGACAGACTTCTATCCACTTAGAACATGCATCTACCATAACCAAGTAACGTCGCCCCTCTAATGATCCTAAAAAATCTATGTGTAGCCTCATCCAAGGACGACTCGGCCAGGGCCACGGATTAGGTGCATGGTGCGGCGGCGCTTCAGCTGTTCGACACATCGCCGCGATGGCCTCGTCCCCTCCCGGCCACCACACGTAACTGCGCGCTACACTTTTAGTTTTAACTATACCCATGTGTGTGTCATGCAATTCTAGCAATACCTTATTTCGACAAGCTGTCGGCACTACTAATCGGTGACCCCACATCACGCAACCTAATTCGGAGTATAATTCCAGTCGTCTATTAAAATATGGTTTTAATTCCTTGATCTCCATTTCGTCCGGCCAGCCGTCTCTTATGTAACTCATCACCCGACCTAGTAAAGAATCTTTCCCAGTTTCTCTTTTTATGTTCTCAATATCCAATAATAACGCTTCCGAAGCAAAGTGAAGGTAAGTTTGCTCCGGCTCCTCCCCATCATTACATTTAACACTAGTAGCTTTATAACTATCTACCAAGCGCGATAAAGCATCCACAGTGTTTGCCTTTGTGTTGATATATTCGATCGTAAAATTATAAGCTGATAACAACAATGCCCATCGCTGCATTCGACTAGCCGTCATACTTGGAATGCCATATTCAGGCCCAAATATACTCACTAACGGTTTATGATCACATCTTAACAAAAAAGGTCGCCCGTATAAGTATTGATGAAATTTTTTCACCGAAAAAACAATAGCTAACGCTTCCTTGTGAATCTGGCTGTAGTTACACTCAGCCGGCGTGAGTGCGCGCGACGCATAGGCTATGACTCGTTCCCGAGCGGAGGGGTGCCTCTGCGCGAGTACCGCGCCGATACCACGCGAGCTCGCATCGCACGTTACAAAAAAAAAAAAAGATCTTTTCACATATTGAAATGCATGGTCTTCGCGTTGCCCCCAAACCTACCGTTTGCCTTTTTTTAATAAATCATACAAGGGAGATGTATGGAAGCTTAAATTTTTTATAAATTTTCCAGAAAAATTAATCATACCCAAAAACGACCTCAATTCTGAAATATTCCTCGGGGGGTCCATTCGCACAATAGGCTCAATTTTATTTGGGTCTACTCTCACTCCCTGCTCACTAATGACAAACCCTAAATACTTGACACTCCTTACTAAAAATTCACATTTTTCTTTCTTATTTTTCAAACCACTGTTTTTTTAAAATAGTCAATACTTTGTCGATTGTATCTATGTGGGATTGCAAACAAGAATTACTAATTAAAATATCATCTAAAAATACTGTGACATTTGGCACCTTTTCAAATAATTGTGACATTATTCTTTGGAAAATACCTCGACTGGATGCTAGGCCGTACACCAGGCGGTTGTATCTGAACAACCCTTTATGTGTGTTAATAACTGTAAGGTTACGAGTATCATCCAACAAAATTTGGTTATATGCTAGCGAAAGATTCAGTTTTTTAAAATACCTACTACCATTTAATTTAGATAACAGATCATCTATCTTAGGCAGAGGGTACTTATCTTATCGTACTTACTTGCAAAACTTTGTTTAATGTTACTTTATAATCAGCGCAAATCCGTAAAGCTCCATCAGGCTTATGCACAATTACCAGTGGGGTCGCCCAGTCAGAGCAATCTACAGGCTCGATGACGCCGGCGCGCAGCATGCTCTCGAGCTCTGCGTCCACCCGCTCGCGAAGGGCGTACGGCAGTGGCCGCGCGCGCCAGAAAACAGGCTCCGCCCCTGGCCGCAGGCGCAGGGTAGCCCGACCGCCCTTAAAACACCCAAGGCCACCATCAAATGGTTCATTATTCCTAGAAATAATATCCATAACAATATTTTTTATTTGTTCTGTGGACATATGTTCAGCTCTTATGTTGTAATTGTTTACGTTAGCAAATGAGGGTATGGATATATTCAGTTCAGCTAACCAATGTCGTCCTAACAGACTAGTCATACCAGTCTCAAGCACATACAGATCTAACTGTTTTAAAATATTTTTATATCGCACCAGTACTTCCAAGTAGCCTAAAGGTTTTACTTTACTACCATTATAAAATTGAACTGACAACGTACATTTTTTTAAAACTACCCCTTTAAAATATTTCCTATAATCTTCATTTGAAATACATGACAATGGAGAACCTGTACCTCTACTTCCATTGTTAAATTAACATTATGAACACTTAATGTTATGCTCACCGCTTTATAGCCACTCAATGTCATCTGATATATAGGTTCATCCTCTATATCATTCTCTAGATTTTCTTGTATCTCTTCAACCTCCGCCCAGTGCGTTCGCGACGTTGCGACCTTTGTACCCGGCCTCAACCTGCTACCGCGTTCGCTCCGGTAACTTCGGCCCCTGCCTTAACTCTCATCTCTCTTCACAATAAACCGCGTTGAAGACATAATATTCGAACTCTCAGGGCACATTCGCCGTAGATGTCCGATTTTCCTACATCTGCTGCACTCGTATTCCCTGAACTTGCATTCCCCTTTCCTGTGTCTGAAATTGCCACATGCCAAACACCCCGCGACCTGTAGGCGATGCATGGAATCATCCCCGCTCGGCAACGACTAGCGTGCCAACGAAAACCGCGGAGCCGGATCAGACGTCACCGGCCGTGCTCCCGGCACTGACAGCGCTTGTCCCACACTGCCCTATGACTTCACTACCGCTGCATCCCTCACAGTCGCCTCCAATGACACCGCTATAGTCACTGCTTCTTTGAAGGTTATGTCCGCTTCGGTGAATAATTGCTGTCTTATGACATCGCACTTAATTCCACAAACAAATTGATCCCTTAGATTCTCATCCAAATTTGGGCCAAATTCGCAGCTTCTTGACAGTTTTTTCAGTTCTGCGACATAAACTTGTATATTTTCGTCTCTTTGTTTTCGCTGGCGAAACATAAACCTTTCCAACAATATGGATGGTTTGGGTTTCAAATGCTGTTGCATTATTTCTATTACTTCCTTCAAGTTCATTTCCGCAGGTTTTTTTGGACTTGCTAAATTGACTAAAAGCTCGTAGGCGTGTTCTCCCATGGCCGTTATTAGCGTCGGCAATTTTAAATCTTCCCTTACCCCATTCGCTTTAAAATACATTTCCAACCTTTCCGTATACAACTGCCAATTTCCATTTTCCATATCGAATTTAGTTATTTTTCCCACTGACATTGTCCCTTTTCTTCATCTTTTCCTCGATCGCTACTGTTAAATCAAACACCGTTTATTTCAAACTGGTTTTATTCTCAGACCACCGACAGATTGTTTGCGAGTTACTCTATGGATGGCATATTCCATAGATTATATATGCGTCCGCAGTACAGATAATATATTACAATCACAAGCTGGTTAATTGTCCTGAGTTTTTAGGGCTCACAAATGAAACACGGCTCAAACTATTGCCCGATTATAAACTATGTTATAATTGTTTAAATCACTGTCACTACGCTAATAACTGAAAAAAACAAGGATGCACGGTCTGTCGTCGTAAACACAATACATTAGTTTATGTATCGGATGGTTATAATAAACCGGTTTCGGCGATCACTCCAGCGCTAACCGATAATAGCAACATTCCTTTTGACAGGCAGGCACATTGATCCGTGACACAACCTCTCGCTCCCAATGCAGATTTATCACTATCGCTGTCTGCAAGTGTAGCGGCGATGCATAATTCTCAACACTGGGATGTGTTATTGTCCACTGCTTTAATCAAAGTTATAAGTCAACAATTTATTGCCCGTGCGTTATATGTATTTTATATATATATATATATATATATAATATAATAAAATAAGTTGGGATTGCCGACTACCACAGTTAATAACTCCGTCTTAGGTATAAACAATGTTGCGTCGCACATAAACAAATTATGTTCTTTGCAAATCAAATCTTTAGATGAGAGTTATTTTAATAATATTCAGTGTTTTATTTTGCCAACAATTACGGATTATATTCCATGTAAACAAATTAATTTAAATAATATTAACGTTCCTTTAAAACTTTGCCTTGCAGATCCACATTTTCGTACACCCGCCCCAGTCGATTTAATAATTGGTTGCGGTATTTATTGGGACGTTGTAGAATCGCAGAGGATCAGGTTAGGAGACGGACTACCGACATTCTGTGACACGAGACTTGGATGGATTGTGTCAGGCCCTATTCAAAGAAGCTATGTGTCGCAGTCTCTAATTAAGTGTCATTTAACTAATATTAACCCCGATCAAAGTTATGATGAGCATGATGAAATCCAAAATAATCTCTTTCGGTTTTTGCAACTGCAATAGGTTGGTATAAGTTCCCAATATTAGCATTAGGATACCTTTAAGACATTCACCTGAATTATTGGGTGAGTCTTTGCCACATGCAAGGCAGTGTTTCCTTTCGCTAGAACGTAGACTTAACGTTAAACCTAACGTATTGAGCTTGTATAAGGATTTCTATCTATCTATCTATAACCTCACGCCAGATCCCTTGCGGGGTAGGCAGAGAGTACAGAGTTCGAACAGGTTCTTTCCTTACATACCTCTCTGGCTTCCTCGACTCTCATAGTTCGTCTCATACACGCTCGCCGGTTACGGAGACTCTTGACTTTTCCATCAGATAAGACTCGGTTTATTTGGTCGTGGTAAGATAGTCTAGGTCTTCCCCGGTACCTGCATCCTTCCACTTTCACATTGTATATCTGTTTTGTCATTCTTTCCTCTGGCATTCTTTCTATATGCCCGAACCAACGGAGCATGCCCTTTCTCATCTTTACACCGATACTATCTTTCATACCTACTCGCTGTCTTACTATGCTGTTGCTAATGCGGTCGGTCAGCTTCACTCCGCACATCTTCCGCAGAGCTCGCATTTCTACCGCATTTATCCTACTTTCATTCTCCTTCTTACATACCCAGCTCTCGCTACCATATAACAGCGTTGGGACAAGAACTCCGTTATGTATGGCCAGCTGCGCCTTATGGCTTAAGTGCCGGCTCCCGAGTAGCTTTCCCATCGCACCATTCACTCTATTCCCTGCACTCACTCTTCTCTCTACGTCAGCGGTGTATTTCCCATCCTTACTGAAGGCGCATCCAAGATATACAAACTCATTCACTTGCTCCAGCACATCGTTACCAACCACAATCCTTACATTCGTTCTGGTTTCTTCCCTTTCAAAAACCATAATCTTGGTTTTCTTCACATTCAAGTGTAAGCCATTGATCATGCAGTCGTCTTTCATAACTGTGACTAGTGTTTGCAGATCAGTGGCTGTTGGCGCTATTAAAACCGCGTCATCTGCATAAAGTAGATGGTTTACCACTAAGTCACCCATTTGTACACCTTCATTCATCGCTTTCAGTCTTTGAAGACTTTTGTCCAGATATATTATAAACAGTCTAGCGGACAACACGCAACCCTGCTTGACGCCGATTTTTACGTCAAACCAGGGTGACCTGTTACCACCCACCCGTACGCATGCCTTGCAGTCCACATAAGTGGACTGGACGGCTCGCAACAGAGTGCCATCTATACCATACTCTGGCAAAATGTCCCAAAGTCTCTTTCGCACAACTCTGTCAAATGCCTTCTCCAGATCTACAAAACCGCAGTAAACATTCCGGCCCACTGCCAGATGCTTCTCTACGATGTTGCGGAGTGAGAAGACTTGATCCGAACATCCTCTTCCAGACCTGAAACCCCCTTGTGCCTCGCACAACATTCCATCGGACTTCACGCGCATTCTCCGTTCAATAATTTTACCGTACACCTTGGCTGCCAAGCTGATCAAACTGATGGCTCTGTAATTGGCGCAGTCATATTGTGAACCCTTGCCTTTATACAAGGGTACTATGACTGCGCGGCGCCAATCTGTAGGGACTCTACCGGTCCTCCAGCAAAGGTTTGCAAGGGCCCGGAAAGCGTCCCGGACGCAAGTTCCACCATATTTGATCATCTCGGCAGATATCATGTCTACTCCCGCAGCTTTACCGTTTTTCATACTTCCTATCGCCCATTCAACTTCTTCCATAGTGATGTCCTCCGTTGATTCTGGTGCCGCAATCTCGCCTTTGGGCACGTCTGCGGCATCAGCATCCGGGTCATCTCCATACATTTCTCCAAAATATTCACTCCACCGATTTAGCACAGCTTGTGTGTCTGCAAGAATGTCACCATCTTTAGATTTTATCCTTTCCATTCTGGAGCCTGACGAATCACCTCGAGCCTTTCTCACCTTGCTCCAAAAGAGTTTGGTGTTGTTCTCGAAGTTCTTCGCCAGCCTCTCCTCCTCAATCATACTGGCTCTTTCACGCTTTTCTTTCACTAAAGTTTTAGTGGCATTCTTGCATTGCCGGTATATTTCTTTCACCATCTCTGTCATACTGGCATTCAGGTTCAAAGAAGATACATAGTCCTGCCACGCTTTCTTCTTACTTTCTACGGAGTTTTGCAACTCCGCATCCCACCATGCATCACCTTTTGCTGTAATATGCTTCTTTGAGCAACCACATACTTCTTTCGCGGATTCCACCAAACTCTCTTTCAGGCTATTCCAGCATTCATCTACATTTGAGTCCGAAGAGCCTGCTGTCAAAAGCTTGTCCCGGACTCTGTCTTCATACATTCTCCTCACGCTCTCATCTTGCAACTTTTCAACCTTTAATCTTTCAAGGTCTCCGAAGGGGATACGCTCTCGCCAGTGCCTCCACTTCCTGAACAGACCACTAAACCGCGCAACTACGAGATAGTGGTCTGATTCCAGAGTGGTCTGATTCCTCTATACGCACGCGTATCTTGTAGTTTGCTTCGGAGACGGTTATCAACCAGGATCAGATCTATCATGCTTTTTTGTTCATTCCTTCTCCACGTATACATATGTATGTCCTTATGCTGGAATATCGTATTAGACACAAGGAGACCCCTTTCCAAACAAACATCTACAATGAGCTTACCTGCATCGTTCACTCTCTTATCACCATAAGGACCCAGAGCAGCGTCGCAAGTTTGCAGCCTGGTTCCTACCCATCCGTTTAGATCGCCACACAGAATCACCTTTTCGTTAGCCTCAGCCAAATCCAGAACTTCCCTGACATTATCCCAAAACTTCTCAAGGTCCTGGGGTGTCGACGAGCTTACGGGAGCATACGCTGCGACCAAAAATACTCTAGTGACACCCAGTTTTAAACGGACCCAGAGAAGTCTCGCATCGCACAGGCCATAATCTCTCACTCCAGAGGCCAGGCGACGGGACAGCAAGATACCCACCCCCATGCTGGCACGACTGCTCTGCGGTACACCAGACCACAGAGCCATCGTTCCATCAGGCAGATCACAGGTTTCACTGCCCCTCCGCTTAGTCTCTGTTACACACAGAGCATCCAGGCGTCTCTCTTTCATTACATCAATCACCTCATGCATCTTATCTTCCATACCACCTCTTACATTCCAAGTGCCTATTCGGCACTCTGCACCCCACGACTCGCCAGTTCGGGCCCGGCGTGATGGGTGGCGGCCCCCATCGCCGCTTCCACCTATATTCGTACCGACGGGGGCGGGCCGGTACGCGTCGCCTCGGGGGGACGCCCTAGCCCGCACTGCGGTACGTCTTCGGTCCAAGATTGCAGCCATAATGACTGGCAGGGGTCGCGACGAGCACGCTCTTGGACAGACCCCCAAAGGATTTCATGCTAGAATATGAAACCTTAGGTCACATGACTAAATATCAACCAAAACCAAACGCACATTACATACCTCATCATGGAGTCTTGCGTGAAAGCAGTAGTACCACAAAATAACGAGTGGTTTTCAACCCAAGCAGTCCCACTACCTCAGGTATTTCTTTTAACCAACTTCAGATAGTTGGACCGGTAGTGCAGGACGACTTATTGTCAATTTTGCTGCGATTTATGCAGCATAAATATGTTATCATGGCAGACGTCGAAAAAATGTATCGACAAATAAATGTCCATCCAGATTATCTGGCGTGATAGCCTTTTAAGTTCTCTTTAAGCGTATCAGCTCAACACCGTCACATACGGCACAACGAGTGCTCCGAATCTTGCGACGAGGTGTTTAAAGCAGCTGGGTCTGGAGAGCAGCGACAGTAGGGTATCTAAAATTGTCCTCCACGATTTTTATGTTGATGACTTGTTAACTGGCGCAGACAAGCTAAAGGAAATCATTGAGTTGCGTCAGAAGGTAGCTTCCACGCTCGCCTCTGCTTAAATTAATTTGCGGAAGTGGAAGTCCAACGACATTTGCGCACTCCTTGAATCTGAATGCTTTCAATCTTCACTTGATCTTAACATCAGAGCTTTGGAACCTAGCAAAACATTAGGTCTTGGCTGGTTGCCACAATCTGATCAGCTTTGTTTCCCAATCGGCGACTTGCCTACCGGTGGGAACACAAAGCGCGAAATGCTTTCAGTCATCGCACAGATTTTTGACCCATAATTGCTGGCTCCGTGTGTTGTAATTATGAAGATCCTTCTGCAAAGATTGTGGCTGCATAAATTATCTTGGGATGAACAGTTGTCGCCAGAGATTAATAGATTATGGACTGAGATAGTTATTAATCTGCCTTTAATAAATAATATTTATGTCCCATGTAATTTGAGATTTTGTGAATACAATGGAGCTACATATTTTTTCCAACACATCTGAACGTGCATACGGTGCGTGTGTGTATGTGCGCAGCGTTAATAATTACAATGAGGTTACAGTGCGTCTTTTGCTTGCTAAAAGTCGGGTAGCTCCTATTAAACCAACGACAATTCCCAGGCTTGAACTTTGTAGTGCTGTAATAGGAGCTCGTCTGTATGAAAAGGGCATTGCATCACTCGAAATTCAGATTTCTCTTACTATTTTCTGGACGGACTCAACCAGTGTCCTAGGGTGGTTAAAAACGTTGCCGAGTAAACTTCAACCCTTTGTGCGGCATAAGGAAGCAGATAGTTAAGATAAAACTGGCAACTGTAAGTGGTATCATATTTCTACTGGTGATAATCCAGCAGACATATCTCGCAGAGTAGACATAAAGTCCATTAAAACTTTGGACAAGTGGTGGTCGGATTCAACCATCCTCAGCGAAGACAAGTCTTTCTGGCATTCAAACCATCCAATAATTAATATTGATACACTTCCAGAATTGAGACCAAATGTTTTACATGGTACTATTATTGATAATAATAATGGCATTATTAAATTTGATAGATCTTCACATTTTTTGAGACTTAACCGCACTGTCGCAGTTGTGTTAAGATTAATTAGAGGTTGTAGAAAATCATTAGTTACTGGTCCCATTAATAATGAAATGAAATGAAAAAAATGTCACAATATGAATCTTTCCCCAAGTATAAACTTTTAATCCGTAACCATAGATTACCAAAAAGAGTCTATTACTTAAATTTAACGTATTTTTAGATGATAATCAAATCATGCGCGTCGGTGGACGTCTCACAAATTCTAATTTTCTTAATGAGAAAAAGCATCCCATACTCATACAGTCCACTCATCGATTTACCATATTATTATTATTTAATTTAGAACACAATCGCTTAATGCATGCAGGGCCGCAATTACTATTGAACTACATCAGAGATAAATATCGGAGGTCGCAATTTAGCTAGGAAATGTTATCGACAATGCGTGTTATGTTGTCGAATAAAGGGACGGACCGTGTCTCTAATTATGGGTGACCTACCGCAGCAGCGCGTTTTAGCAGGGTTCCCATTTGAGTCTGTCGGCTTAGACTACGCCGGTCCTCTTTTGTCTGCTTCACGTCAAGGTCGAGGTCGTAAGTTAGTTAAGGTCAATGTCGCCATTTTTGTCTGGTTTACAACAAAAGCCATTTATTTAAAACTGGTAGGTTTATACCTGGAGTTAGCCAAAACACTTTGTGTGACCTACTTATATTTATTTCGTTTTGGGTATATGCACATCTGAACTTTGCGTCTGGTAACGCACCTACGATACAGGAATAATTCTATGTAAGGAAAATTAAACAGTGTCTTGGAAATTATGATAAATCAATTACAGACCGAGGCGATTAGATTTTACATACATATGCGCGGACACACGCTGTTACCCCTATATTCCCCAAGCAGGTGCCGCATAGGTGTATTGTGTATACCGACTTTTCGCTGACGGTGTAAGGGCGACGAGGATGAATTTTATTTTAAATCATATAATCCTCTCCCCTAATTTCACATACGGAACACTAAAAAATATTGCATTTAGCTAGAGGGCGTCCGGAGAGCGTCGGTGCAAAACTCTGTTCGCTCAGTTTTACATCCGAATGGGTTTTCCGTTTGATTTGATAGAGAAGTGTGAATACACCGTGGGATGTAGTGTTAGTTTCATGTTTGCTTACGATGTTTATTAGCCTTAGATATCTATATACTATTGGTACTAGAATAAAGGTGACATATTTAAAAATGGCCCAAAAAATAAAAACACGTACAGACGTGATAACTAATTCGAACTAATGTGCAACTAATTCGAAATTAGACTACATCCATAGGCATGTGGATATTTATAGTAGATATAGAGATAGTTCGATCCAACCCTTTTTTAACGTGGGGAAATCCTCATGGACTTCCGCCAGCCTCGGGGGAAGCTGGCGGGGCATGTCGAACTCTTACCGGCTTAAACCCTATGGTGGCTGGCTCCGGGATCTCCGGTAGGAACGCACCAGTGTCGCTCTGTGGCGTGCTCCGAAGAGGTCACCTTTGGGGGCGAGCCTATGGACCCGCTCCCCCTGCACCGTCGCGGTGGCATGGGCAAAGACTAGCCCCCCACCTGCCTTCGGGTGGACAGGCGGGGGAGTATCGGACTCTTTGCTGCAGTCCTCGCCCCGCTTTGTGCGACGCGGAGACCGCATAGCATACCGACTAAAACCTCCACGTGTTTCGCCTTCCGCTTTTAGGAAAGGCGGGTAAGAAGATTTCATTCACAGCCTCTCCGGCGGTAGTCTGCATCATTCCAACCCTAGCCAACGTGAAGACGCACTAGAATGTTTGCTAAAAGTAACAAAAAAAGGATCGCGAATAAATTAATTTCTACACTGCCTCGTTGGTCTAGTTAAAGGTTCTGGGTTCAAATCCTAGGTCGGACAAATGTAGTTTTTCTCACGAAAACTTCCCAGTATGAATACGGAGTCTGGAATTGTGCCCGTTATATGGAAATAGGCTCGCCCCCTATTACATGGGACCTAACATTGTCGGCTAAAAGTGGGTGCACACAGTACACCTCTGACACCCCTGCTTGGGGAATGTAAGCGTGACGGTGTGTGTTAATTTCTACAGCTGCTACTCACGTGTAGGTAAAGTGGAGTAAGTATATTTAATTCGCGGGCGTTTTCTGAATGTCATTTTGTTCGTAATCCTTAATCTAACACAAATATATTATTGATCTCGGTCTTCTGTAAGGTAACGCTAATGCTTTCGTGGTGAGTGTTGCGTATAATAGATTGCATTCTGCTAAGTGCAGTGACAACGCGCGTTGTTTTTATCGAATTGGAAATAATATTTAGGAGATTTCCGGAGTTTCGTTGATAAGATTTGCTGTGTAATGTTGCGATTGTATGTTGAATTACCTAACTTATTACCATATTTATCTACAACAAAGGAAAAGCTTTTCGAGTGAACTCATGACGCCTTGGCTTTAATGTTGGGAGAATGATTTTGACCAAAACAAAAATATTTAAAATGGGATCCCGGAACAAACCATAAGTTTGTGAGTGATAACAACTCTTCATATTCAATGAAAACAAATGTAAAAATACCCGAAATATGTAAGCTTTACATTGGATAATAATATAAATAAATGTAACAAAAAGTTCCCCTTTATTTACATTTAATGCTTCTGTGAAAGGTTTTTCGGTATTTTTCTAATTATTTAAAAAATCTTCCTCTTTCTCTCTGAAGAAAATGTATATAACAGGAAAATTTTGGCTCTTTATTCATTTTCTTATTAGCCTAATTGGATGAGCTACTTCAATTATGTTAAATTGTTTATACTGCCAGTAAGTTGATAGCAATTTTTGACGGTCTGTGAGTTATTTTAAAAACCTGAGTTTAGACAAACTTAATTTTTTTACCCTTTCGAATCGATAATTTACCTTTTTATATAATCTAACTACTAACCACCGTATTGAAACGCGGCCCTTCACTGAGAAGATCCGGCGAGAAATTCAAGCGGACTTGTCTTTTTTATTTAATTCTGTTTTTTCGTTGCAATGTTTTCAATCAATATATTTGTTTCTGCCCGCTACTTCGTTCGCGTTAGCTTTAGACAGTAACCTTACATTATTACGGAAAAATGTTTTCCTATGTAACACATCCAGGTAATACACTATTTTCCTTTTCTGCCAAATTTCATCTAAATCCATTCAGCCGTTTTTGGGTGATTAAGTAACAAACATATTAACATGCAAACTCACATTTGTAATATTATTAGGATAATATTTTTTTAAATAAGACCAACTGGTTGCTAAAACTGTGTTACTATCAATATATTCCTTTTCACCAGTCCTCGGTACGCTAACGTTTAGAATTTCACGTTTCTAGAAATGTGGTAAATGTGAAATATAATCGAACACGGAGGATTTAGCGCAATGGTTAAAAGCTTAACCCGTTCCGCTCACTGTGTCTAATAGTCGAGGGTTCGATTCCTGCACGAGACAAATCTTTGTGTGATCGACAATGATTTGTTTCGGTCTGGGTATTTGTGTATGTGAATTTTCATGTTTGTAAATGAACCCACGACCCATGAATAAATCCTAGTGTGGGGCTAAGTTTTTTTTTTTTAAAAATAAGATTGAGTACCGTAGCGAGAAAATGTATAATTAAGGAAAAATCGCAATTTATAAAAATAATTTAGGAACAAAAAGAGAACAAACAAATCTCATTATTTATTTACGAATAAATCGTAAGGTCAGAAAAATGGTCTGACTAATCGCTTGATCCGTCGCTTACGTGTATTATTATTAAAAAATCTATAAAACTCTCTGAGTTAATCTGTCAAGATACCGTATCTTAATGTTTCAATCAGATACATAGATGAACATACTCGTAAAAAATCGGCATTCGCTTTTATACATTTTAATAATCAGCATAACGATTTCAGTGTATCAGTCCCTAAAACGGAAACCATTACAATTTAATTAATTGAGTGATAGAGTTAATCAAGTTTTAAGTTTATAAAATAATTACGCAAATTTGTGAACAGTGTATGATTGTAATAAAAATCAATGTAGATTTTTGTTATATTTTTATATTCCTGTTTGTTTTTTGGATTCTATATTTTCAATATTGTTAAACACAATATGCGTGAAATAGAATGTGATCTAACGTCACCGTACCCATGTCAAGTGGAAAAGACTATAAAATTGTAAGTAAGACATACTTGACAAAGAATTGATCTACTAAGAGCTTAGCATGAAGACATGACGTTAGCGAGTTGATATGCCATCCTTGTCACAGTACAAATTAGGTAAATAAAAATCAACGTGGCAGCACGATCGCTTGCTAGCGTCACGCTAACGTCAAAGTTTTCGTGCTATACCCTCAGATTTATAGTACAAGCCGCTCCACTCAGTGGATCGATTAGTCGCTGGCTTAATCCCCTCATGGGATAATTAGTCTTAGTTTGACCCAGAAATGTTTGTTTCGGTCTGGTTTTGTGAATTTCAATTTCGTGTTTGTAAACATACCCAAAACACGGAAATAATTCTTTTCAAATGTTAGGCTACGTATCCGTAAAGAAAAAAAGTTACGCACTAATGTATACCTGCAAAGGTGTATACGCTCTTTGTGCACATCCTATAGAGCCATTTTATTCTTTTTAAAACGTAGCCCCACACTAAGATTTACTCCTGTGTCGTGGGTGCGTTTACAAACATGAAAATTCACATACACAAATACCTAGACCGGAACACATAATTGTGGATTTCACAAAGATTTGTCCCGTACGGGAATCGAACCCGCGACTATCAGACACAGTGGGCGGAGCGGCTTAAGCTCTTAACCACTGGGCTAAATCGTCATAATCGGCATAAATTCGTAGTAGTTCAATAAACTAATAACCGTAAGCGCTTATGAGTTTATTGTATACACGAAGAAATTAAACAGAAAAATTAAGATGTCAATTAAAAAAAAGAAAACTCTATTTTATTAACCAATGGAACAAGACGTCTGTCAAAGTTTTTGGGGATGGCTGGAGAAAGTTCACTTGGTTACAGACACAGTTGTCAATGTAAGAAAAAACAAATATTTTTTTAATTTTCCTCACAACGAAATTATTACAATTATTTTTTCGTACACAAAAAGGAGCCGTACGAAACCATTTTGTTTCACCGTAAGCTCAGTTTAACCTTTCGTACGGAGCATCCGTTATTTACAGAAAAGATAAACAATCTTTTGTTAGAAATCATATCATCTTGTGTAACACAGAGGGGCACTCGGCCGTATTACTGTTTGCCATTGAGTTGGACAATCAAATTAGGATCAAATACCGAATTAACCGCTTTGGAGGATCTTTGTATTAGCCAAAAGGAATTTTAGGGATTCGCAAGAAATATGAAAAAGTTGTCCTTTTTTTAAATATAAAGACGTTGCCTCGGAATAGGAATAACTTCTGTGCCGTGAGTGCGTTTTTTATTTACTGTAGCCAAGCTTCAATAATTGAAGAGGTACCACAAGAAGAGGTACCAGAAATTGACGTTAACAACTGTAGAAAATTCACTCTGCTACAAACACAGTTTGCAATGAAAAAATTCTAACCAAAGAAATTTTATATTTTTATACGGAACCCATCACTGTATCACAAGTTCACTAATACAATTTCTCCTATTTTTATCCTGAACCTCGTTCCCTCTGATTACTTTGACGCATCAAATTAAATTACTAAAATCCAAACATAAAAGAATATAATATTTCACCCTCGGGTATTTATTTGTTCTCATATGTATATTATATACGGCATGTCTGCTACAAATTGAAGGGTTATTGCTAAAATAATATTCTTTTCGAGTATACGTAAGGGTCTGTTTGGGGGCAATTGCCTAATGTTATATTTTATTGGAGTATTTTCTTATTTTGAGAATTGACATTGCCTCGGTTGTGTAGTGTGGGGCCGGTGATGATTATGAGGTCTTGGGTCCGATTTATAATATTATTTTAAGATTTCGAGTAAGTTGAGTTTGTTTAATCAAAAGTCGAACGAAATTTGACGTTCGGTACAATTAACGCATAAAAATGATCGATACGCTCTACGACCTTAAAGCTTTCGCCACATAGGTGATGCAGCGCGACGGGATCGGGACGGTGGCGCGTCTTGGGGAGTTGTAATGTACTGAAATGCACGGCAGACGCTCCACAGCGCAACCCCGCTCGGCGAGACAGCAAGCGTCACGACCGAACGTAACCGAGCGCTTCCGTCGCGCTCTCGTCACGCTCCGTCGGCTATTCGAGCAAACCTTAATTGGGGAATATAGGCGTGGCGGTGTTATTTTTTTTATTTACCTAAAACCTCTACTATCAGTTGTGGCTGTTTTTGGGGGAGGCTTTTGCCCTTTAGTTAAATGGTAAGTGTATGTGGATTTCTAGTTCATGTTTAGCCGAATCGTCCATTGCAAGACATAGTCCTGTCCCTACGATTCCCATAAGATCAGTTTTGAGCTATATGCATCCATCTTTCGCCTATTATCTTTACCAGATTATCGGTCCATCTTGTCCCTATCCATTCCACGTCTTCTAGTATAAGGTCGCCGCTCGCAAACCTTTTTGCCCCAACAGCCGTCAGTTCTAAGAGCAAAGTGCCTTGCGTGGGTCCCTCTCTTCCCTCCAATATGGTCGAGGGGAGTCATAGCTGTTCCAGCGGTCATACTCGTGAACGGGTGCTGCATGTATGGACTGGTCCATCTGGAATCCTTTAGACATTCTTTACGGATAACATCATTAGATTCATATCTCGATCGTAAGGCATCACACTGGAGCTAGATGGTAAACTATTTAATTGTAATCTAAACATTGTATCCACAAAATATGATTGAAAAAAAGGAATGAAAAAAGAGAAGTAAATAAGAAGCCAAGCCCGCTGAGTATTTTTGCCAGATTTTCTCATTGCAGGCCGCGTTCCGATCCCGTGGTAGATTAGTAGTTAAATTATATAAGAAAAATGTAAATTAACTATTTGTAAGCGCCCCGCAGGACTTATACAAAATAAATTATTTGAGTTTGAATTTGTACTGTTAAATTTAGTTATTCTGAGCGCTATGTTTGATATGTTTTAATGACGAACGGTTAGTTTGGTACTCCTGCATATCTCTTCGTTTTGTCGTTAGTTTCCTACAGCATGATAATAATAATAATTTATTTAGCATTCAATATAAACTTAATTCTAGCACAATTGATGACACATAATGTATTACTATAGAGGTACATAAATTCATAATTATTAAATATATGAGTAGTCTAAATTTATACATTAACATTTTTGAGATATATTTGTGAGGTCCGTTTATTGTGGCTTATAATGTACTGCTAGTGTTTAAAATAGGAAAACCCTGAGCTATAAGCACCAGCAACCTTCCAGTGACTCTTAATTTGATCATTGTGGCACATATTTAATGTATATAATTAATTAATATTTGATGCTTGCAATTTATAATTGATAATTGAGCTGCTTTCCAGAATTGGTAAGTGTGTGTGAGTTTTTCTGTATATATAATATTATGAATTAAATTAATTAGAGTATTGTGTTATATATTTAAATTTAAAATTGCATTTATTGTATAGGATGAAGAAGTTTTTCTGTTACGTTATAATTAAGTTGTAATAACCATTTTATTAATGTTTTTTTGCATTGATATTTAGATGTAGACTTGATATCCAGATTCTTATTAATATTATTGTAAAGGAAACTTCCCAAAAAATAGTAAAATTTCCTGCTAAATGAGGTTAATGAGGTGATGATAGATATGAACATAGTTTCCTGTGATTATAATTAGAACAGCCTTTCGAGGCATGATCAACGTGATATGCTCTGTACACAGACCATTAAATCTATGGAGACTGGCAATGCAAATCTATGGAAGGCATCTGGTAACTATTACACGTTGTAGTCGTTAAGCCAAGTTGGACGCCGTATTAGGCTTGAAAAGTTCCAACAGCAGGTGGACACAAACCTGCCTACATAGATCTGTGGTAAAGTATGACCTATTTTTTGTTACCTTGAGCGAAGGCATCTAACTAGAACTAGTACTGTCTTTTCTTAATTCTTTTTCTGTAAAACAAGGATCCCCGCACTAGGATATATTCCAGTGTCTTGGGTGCGTTTACAAACATGAAAATTCGCATACACAAATATCTCACGGTATATACTCAATTATTATATTAATAGGCACACAGTGCATGGATCAGCGGCACAAGCAAGAGCTGCGTGTCACGGAAATGAAGATGCTGCGAAGGATGTGTGGATTGTCGCGGAAAGACCGCATCAGGAACTCCCGCGTCCGCGGCAGCCTTTATGTCCGTGACGTAGCAGATAAACTGCAGAAGAGCCGCCTGCGATGGCACGGCTACGTCTTACGGAAACCGGCAAATTTCGTGGGCACCAAATGCCTGGCCATGCCGCCTCCGCCGGGTCCCGGAAGAAGGGATAGACCCAAGAAAGGCTGGCTTAACGTCGTCAGGGATGATATGACTCGCCATAAAGGATTCCGAAGACAAAAGTGCAAAGTTGGAAAAGAAGAAGCAAGAAAGCGGAGCCCGATCTCCAAAGCAGTAGTTGAGGATCCTAAGGGGAACACGCTCAGACGAAGAAGAAGATATATATCGATGTGTATCGATGAGCCAGACTATAATATCAGGCAATGCGACGTCTATGGGATAATTGGTCTATGGTTCCATGTTACGCTAATGTATATACAAGGTATGACATCGCATAACAAGGCGACGCTAATGGTGATATAGGATTTCATTAAGCGTTAATTTATACATGGGAATGGGGAAATTATGTTGTGGGATTATAACTCCAGATTTAAATTTAGCTCATTCATTTGCTTGGTAAGTGATAGGGAAGGTAATTTCAATTCTAGTAAGGAACGTAAATAACGCCGTAGTCGAATACTAGGAATCATTCTGGTATCGTGGGTAAGTTTAATAATATTAGCCCTGTTAAGAAACTGGCCCACCGTTGGGCACGGGCCTCCTCTGAAACTGAGAGAGTTTAAGCCATAGTCCACCACGCTGGCCTAGTGCGGGTTGGCGAACTTAACACACCTTCGAGAAACTCTTAGGCATGAAGGTTTTCTCACGATGCACCGTTAAGCAAGTTCACCGTTAAGCAAGTATCTTCACCGCTAAGCAAGTGATAGCTAATTTTTAATACGCACATGCTTTATAAAAGACAGAGGTGCGTGTTTGGGTTTGAACCCGACTCTTTCGTCTTTTCAATCCAACGGTCTAACTACTAGGCTATCACTGCACTTACGGGTGTGTTTACAAACATGAAATTAACTAATACCTAGCAAAACTAACATTTGTAAGTCACACTTTGACTTATCCCGTGCGGGAACTGAACCTGTGGCTTCTCGATCCAGTGGGTGGCCTGCGCTCTAACCTACTAGTTTAAACTGTAATCAAATGTGAGTGTTTACAGCATACCTCTGCCGCTCTCGCTAACTATACTTAATATAAAAATAACACAAACAGTCACCCATCTCAGTCTGGCCAAGCCGAATGCTGCTTAAGCTGAGTGATCGCTTAGAACACCGCGGTTGCACAGTGCTACGAGCACCCTACCTTGGTATAAAATGCATTGAATCAAGATAATCTATTTTAAAACCATCCAATATTCTTTGGAGCTGACGGCATAGTGATTCTTCTTATTCCAAAAGATAATAACTGAATTTTAAATTCCAAATTTACACCGCATTCAATCTGCACTCCTGTTCATTGTAAGACTACTGTCAGTTGACCGAGAAATGCACGAAACTGACCGAAGCTGTCTGAAAGGGTGATCAAGAGGGTTTAAATGCTAGATCGGAGAAAGAGTAGTTTTTCTGTGGAAAAATTCCGAATATCAGTTGGGGGTTTGAAACTGTACTCGGTCTAATGGTAATGGGCTTGCTCGCTATAAAGGATGGGAATGATCAACGGTATTGGCCGAGGGGCCTTTACAGTTTCACCGGGAAAGAAGTTGTGCGTGCTACAACTACGTTTCAGCCGGAAGGGCATCGAAGAAATTAGGACAAGGGCGCCTCAAGGAGGACCAGCCTCGACTTGGGCTTTTACTATAAGGGAAAGAAAGAGGGAGGAAAAGTGGATGGTACTCAACACATTTCTACCACTTTGGTCTGAAGAATATAGGCGTGACGGTGTAAAATATTTTTGGAGGCTAAAACTGCTCGCATCTATAGGATTTACTCTTGATTACATACATGGACCCTGGACAATGCTAATTGAGCTTCAGCGTAATACGGCTGTGATTTCTCACCACCCTCCCAGCAAAATCATGCCGTTAAGGGACGCAGTCGTACTCCGACTCTATACCAATTTTAAAGTGAAATTACTTAGTCAGCAAGCTACATCTTCGGCCCCATCGTCACGAGCCATTAGGTGAGATAACAGTCAATCGTCGTCCAGTGCCGTACTCGAAGTGCTGGGCTAGAATCTTAGGTCGCAAAAAATGTGCTAATTTATTGCAAAAATCCTAGTCACAGTTGTCTGTAATCGGTATAATATCAACAGAAGCGCTCCTATTACATCGAAACCTAACATAATCGGTCAAATGTGGGTGTCCATAGTACGCCTCTACAACCCTGGCTTGAGGAATGTAGGTGTGATTGTGTAAAATATTAAGCGGAATGAAGCCAAAAATGACTCTGTCTGAAAGGTTGAAGCCTCGCATTTGCCGGGTTCCATCTTGCGTCGCTGAATCCATTACCATTATTATGCATATTGGAGGACTCCCGGGCGGCGTGTAATCTATTTTTCCCTCAGACAATTATTGCCGGCGACCAAGTTTCATGAAGTTGTAACTGGATATTGAAAATTTACAAACATGACATGGTGTTTGCAGGATAAAATAATGGTATGTAATTTTGGGATGAGATAGCTTATTTGGTGTGAATAGTATCAGAGAAATCCTGTCAATGGAAAATTATAGAGCTACCAGCGTTTGGTAACAATCGCAACTTGTAAATAGGTAACTGAATAAATGAATATAAATTAAAAATAAAGAAAAGTTTTGTTGATTCCGACATGTCAAGATATTTAGCCAGATGTTAATTATTAATCACAATATGGTTTTAAACACGTGTTAGATGTATGATGTGAAAGTTTCTTCACTAAATTTTCCTTTAAATTTAAATGTTGACTGCTAATAATAAAATCATATTATGGCTGCAATACACCCTGTAGGAGGTTCAGCAGGTTCGATCCGATTCAGGTTCATATTCAGTGCGCTAGCGAATAACACACCTTTAGCACATGAGTAAATATTTCCACAGAGAAAAACTTTAAATAAACTAGCTACAATAGTATACTAGGTAATATAAGAGCATGTCCTACCCGAAGATGATAATGGGCGAAAACCAGTTTTGTCTTCAGGCGGTGTGTACGTGAACTAATCGGTGAGACGGTACGCACACGCTTCCGCACCTTGAGATCGTGTTCTATCCTAACGGAGTTGTATGAAACTTAGTTTCTGTTGGGATATTTACTTATGTGCCCTTATACGCCGCGGCAAATGTCGTTAAACGTAGCGTGATATTTACAATATACATTAAACTTGTTGGCTGGCGACCGTATTACCGCCATAATGTGTAGCAACCCATTAACCTCAATCCTACTACCAAAAAATAAATGTTTTTAAACCTTTTTCAAAAGAAGCTTTTTTAGAAATGCACAACGAAGATATCTTGCTCAGTTGAGAAGTTCATATGGCTTTGTTTCAGCTCCATCATCAGATCCTGGACACCGGGTCTAAAATATTCAGTCAAAATAAATCCAACGAGCCCAAATACGGCGGTATTATATAGAGTAGTTGGGTGGCTCCTTTGACTTCATCATCAGACCAGCCCCATAGTACCATATTATTGCAATATTGCCAAACTTATATGCCAAATTTCAGCTTAATCGAACCGCCCGCAAGTGCTTGAAAAATGGATCACAAAATTTGAACAGGAAAGACAGACAGATATTGCAAGTTAAGTATCAGCAGTCAAAACGTTTAGCCTAAAAAAGGCTATTTGCAGATCTATAATTCTAAAATATAATTATATAAAGAAAAGACTTTTACTGCAAAACCGGCTACCGTCTTAATTCCCTTTCCAAAGCCAAAAAATATTAACGTAAAACCAAAGAGAGAATCTTAAACAAAAAAGACGTTAAGTATTTTTATATAATACTATGGAAAAAATCCACCACCAATCCACTTACGAATATTGTTTCTTCCCAGTATACAGGTTTTTAATTTAACATCAAAAATAAATTACTGGCTCGAGATTAAATTGAAATGCCAGTGGGCTTATTTCTTCCTTCTTTCTTGCCAATGAATAAATTAGCATTTTATCTAAATGCGCTATCTCTTTAAAAAGTGCTTTCGAGACATTTCGGGATATAAAGGAAATTGTTCTGAGCCTCTTTCAATATAACGTCTCCAAATATTTTCGGGGTATAAATCAGTTTTCATAAAAAGGGCTAGCTTAAGTGTTCGCATTCATTTAGCTCTGGATTTAATCTTGGATAATAAAAAGTATTTTATGTTTAGATGCTTGAAGAGTCGACGGTTTAGAGTTATGGTTTGATAATTAATGGAAATTTTCTCAACTCCGCTCTTCGTTTTTTATTGCAACATCAACATTTATAGATGGAAACTAGTTTGAAAGCTATTGAACATGTTTCCAAACGTTGATGGTTGGTGGTTCCATGGTTCAGCTGGTCGCTTTCTTGCTAGAACTGGAAAGTTGGTCTAACGACTGATTAGTCGTTGTTCCATCTCGTGATCGACTGTCGAATAATCATTCGACAGTCGATCACGAGATTCTGGATTTAAATCTTCGGTGATTCAAACTGTAGTTTATCTTACGGAATTACTCAGTAGTGGTCTGGAGTGAGGACTTGTGCCCAGTCTCACTCTCTATTATATTAAACTAACATTATTTATTGGCTTTATGCGGATGTATAGAGTACCTCTTCCATTTCCGCTTGGGTAATTATTATATTTCTGTCATTATGGAGTTTCTTTTTAAGTGCCTAAACCCATATTAGTTACTGGCGTTATGCAAGCACTAATAAGCCCATATGGATACGTTTCCTGCTAAGAAGCTTGATATAACTAAGATAATCAAAATTAATGCAATACAAAACTGGCACAATATGGATCCCATACTAAAAATATGAAACCGATCCTTACCAAAAATAATATCACGCAAAATATAAATCGATTCGGAAAAATCGAGAACCATCCACCCTAATCTCAGTTCCAATTTCGATTCGATTTACGAGTCGTTCCGTCGGGTATCAGAAAGGGGCGTCGACTAAACGCTATCGTATCGAGTGATCGTATCCTTAACAGATTCTCGATGCCGGCAGATTGTGGGTGCTGGCGTAATGTGTGTATCTGTGCTCTTGGTTTTATGATACACACTGGCGTGTACGATGTAGAGGTAGATAACTTTTGCCACTGAAGTCAAAGTCAAAGTCTCCTTTATATCAATCTATATGTAAGATCTGCGGGGAAGGCAAAGAGTACAGAGTTCCACGTTCACGTTATTTCCTTACAGATCTCTCTGCTCTCTCGCTGCCTCGTTGATCTAGTGACAAAGCTCATCGCTTTGTGATCACGAGGTCCTGGGTTCAAATCCTAGGTCGGACAAATGTTGTTTTTCTAACGAAAACTTCCCAGTACGAGTCCGGAGTCTGGAATTGTGCCCGGTATATGGCAATAGGCTCGCCCCCTATTACATGTGACTTAACATCGTCGGCGAAACGTGGGTGTACTCATTACACCTCTGCCACACCCGCTTGGGGAATATAGGCGTGGTGGTGTGTTTATTTTTAATCTCTCTTGCTTCTTCTACTCTCTTAGTTCGTCTTATACACGCTTACCAGTTATAGATTCTTTACTTGCCGATCAGATGAGACACGATCTTTTTGGCCATGGTAAGTTCTTCCCCGATAACGACGTCTTTTCACTTCTGCATTACTTTTTATTTTTTTTACAAAAGTCGACTACTATAATGGGCCATTCACTCCCCTGAAAGTTGTCCAAATCGACATCTTTCTCTAAGTTTACGTTATCGTGCTTGATCACCGCTGGTATTCAGTTCATGACGGTGTATGCCCACATCTCCACATAGGTGCCGCGTGGTTAGCCCGCTCCCACTTCAGCTTAATAGTTTTAAGAAAGCCTTAAAGCGGGGATTTTTTTAAGAATATAAAGCATGATTCAATTGCCACCTTATCGTCGTCTCGACTTAATTTCCTTTGCGATGGTCTCCGATACGTATTGTGTATGCCTTAAGTTTACCTACAATCATGGTCCACATGTTTTAGGGGTGAACCTTTCGTCACTTCACCGCACACAATTCTCGATTCCGGGTAACAACCTGGAATCGGAAATCTATCTAAGGAACACCTTAGATAGATTTTTCAGACAGGAAATCCTTCATAATACTTTATCCGATCTAGGCTTCGAACCCGCGATCTAATGTCTGCCAGTTGCTCTATCCATTGCTAGAAAAACAAGACATTTTTTAAGGGGCTACTTACTCCTAAAAAAATATTTTTTTGATCTAGTAGCGAATAATGTGTTTTGGTCACGAGGTTTTGCGTTTAAATCTTGAGTCGAACAAATGTAGCAATTAGCTGTAGCTGTTAGTTTCTAACGAAACATTTCTTTTACACCTCCGCTTGGGGAAGATAGGCATGACAGTTTTAATTTTTATTTTTAAATTCCCAGTATCTGTCCGGAGTTTGGAATTGGGCCTGGTATATGACAATAGGCTCGCCCCCTACCAGATGGGACCTAACATCGTTAGCAAAAAGTGGGTGTACATACACCTCTGCTACTCCCGCAAGTAAGTTTAATTTGTTTTCTTCAGAATTGAAACAATTACAGTCTATCTTTTGATTGAATCGGGATGCATGATGAACATGTTCGTCAACTTATTTAGCAGTATAACACACAATCTTCGGGTCTAACTTAAATATTTGAATACCGCAGAAGGCGAATGTCGGATGTCGGAAAATATACGGCGTAAGGGCGAAAGTTTTAAAAGGAAATTTTAAATCACGGTATGTGTAATGGGGCGTACACACTGTATGTTGTGTACATATGACATGTTCGAGCGAACCGAATTTGTATTTCGATTCGGTACCTATTCGTGTAGACATGGTGTGGTAACTTTTGAAGGCAATGTATAAGGACATGGCAGATGTTAATTGAATAATTTGGAATGTTTAATCAATTGAAGTGCTAAGGACTCGTTTCTTTTTTGGCATGCAGTAGCGATAAGGACTCGGCTCAGTTAGTTAGAGGTAGATGACCATTTGTGAGACGTCTATTACTGAGCACGTCCGACCTTCAATCGGTAAATAATGCCATTGACTCCGATTACCTTTCATCTAATAGTAGTTAAGCCAGGTAGAATCCTTAAAAGTAGGCTTGAAAAGTTACAGAAACAGGCCCTAAAATTTCTTCCGCCAATCCACATTGGATGCTTGTTGTGACGTATTACCTTTTCCCTACCACCATGTTTAATAAACATGCCTTCTATGTTTATTAAACAAGGTGGAGTGCTTTTCTTAGCAGTAGGACAGTATATTCCCAAAATAATTAACTGTTGTATCCAACAAATAACTAGAAATCCTATTTGCCCCTCTTCCATAAAAAAAAACAGGAGAATGTTCTAGAAATAAACTAACTGCAATCCTTTTTCACGAAGCAACGCGTAATTGCAGAACATTCTATCCACCAACAAAAGCACAACTCGAATAGCTTGTATCGCTATCAATAAGTTACATGTCAGTGTGTGGAGGACTCCCATACGTTGCGACGGCAACAAATGACGTCACACAATCGGTGCTCAAGATTGAAGTGGATATTTTGGAGATTTATGCCCCCGCGAGCGGAGACCGCCGGGTGATGGTTGAAATAGCTGAATAGTTTCGTGATTCCATGGGGATAGGTGCAAGGTAGAAGATTTTGACATGATGACAATTTTACTTTTTTATTGAGCAGCGATGGGCTATCTCATCTGATGGAAAATAACGATTGGACCAAAGATATACCTAACTGACTTAGTAATAGCCTACGAAGAGGAAAATTAGACCAAGTTTCGAATCGGTATGATCGGGCTAGACCTGCCTCCTCGTAAGAAATCTCTTGGTAGACTTTTCTGGGAGGATGGACATAATAAATTTAAAGCGAAGTCTGTCGGATGATAGTTGGTTTAGCTGAATAGTTTCGTTGTTCCGTGGGGTTAGGTGCAAGATGATAAATGTTGGCTTGACGAGAATTGATCATGATTACATTATTATTAGTGCAGTAGGCTAGCCTCAAGGCGGAACCGATGACCGGTGATGGTCGAGCACAAAGCCGATTGTCTGGAAATCTTTGGGGGATGCTATTGTTTTGCAGTGAACTTCTTTCGGTTGGCGATGATGATGTTATTAATGATCTGATCGATGGAATGCAAGAAGAAAATGCGAAACTTGGATGATGTGATGTATGACACAAAATTTGACAATCATAGCTCGTGGCTGCTAATTCTTTACAAACTGCAGTAAGGTAAGATATTACGTGTAAGTTTGACCGAGCTGAACGTTGCTTAACCTCGATGGTTACTACGAGCACCATGGTACGACATGGTTTCGGGCTGTTTTTTAACCGACTTCAAAAAGGAGGAGGTTCTATGTTCGGTTGTATGTATGCTTTTTTTTATTTCCCGCAGTTGTGGACCGATTTTGATGATTCTTTTTGCATTGGGTTGAGTATAGCTCCAAGGTGGTTGTTGGCAACCCAACACAACATTTATATATTTTTTTAATATTGTAATAAATATTTGGCCTCTTCCGCCTGAGACGCCATCGTGTACGCAGTTAGTTTTTTTATTTTCCACCCAATACGGTTTTTTACCAGTAATATACAGTCCACAAAATACATTTACATTCTTTTTCAGTGGTCCCATTTTAATTTCATTGGTATTGGACATTGAACATTGAAGATATATTAGGGAACTCCTTTACGACAAACAATACGAATGTGCAAACTGAGACAATATGGGTGTTACGTCAATCCTATAGGCAACCTACTATAGAACTAAGCAGAATGTTAACCGACTTTAAAAAGGAGGAGGCTCATAATTCATCTCTATTTTTTTGTAATTTCTTTGCTTATAAACTGATTTTGATGATTCTTTTTGCATTAGGATCAGCATAGTTCCGTGATGGTTGAATTTAAATTTTATTAGTACTGGCAAATAGCTTTGAAGATACACGGGGGTTTCCTATACGGCAAACAGCATGAATGTGAAATTTCAGTTCTTATGAGTTTTATATCAATCTTGTAGGTATCTCACTGTATAAATAAGTGGGATAATATACTCGTGAAGGAGGTATATAAATAATAATAAATTCACTCATCACTAAAAATTGTAAAAAAAAAACTTTACAAAAAAAGGGAAACCGACTTCACAAAGCAAAAAATAAATATTTGAAGACGGTGCTAAGTAACCGACTGCACCAACCAGCACCGACTCCAAATATTTATTTTTTGATTACATTAGAGATTAGTCTATCACGGCTATTTCGATAGTTTTTGAAGCTTAATCTGTTTATTTAATTACACCAAATCCTTTGCAGGGTATAGAATTGACGTTTATACTATCAGAATCTTTATCTTTACCAGTGGTCTGGTTATGAGTCTCCAAAAGGATTACTTACCACTTCCTTCAGACGCCGTTTCTCGTCACTCACACGAAACGATGTCTTCTGAACATATCCTTTTGATATATAGCGGCAATGCTGAGGAGAACTGTTAACCACTCCAATGTTGTATTACCGTGTTGATACAGTTTTCTCTGAAATGATATAGGAGGTCAGACTCTATCATAAAACTGTCGGGCTGCGTCAACACATGGAAGACATAATATTGTTTGCGTGGAATGTTGAAAGGATAGGTCTATGATGTACCCCACATTCTACCTTGCTGCGCTAGAAGGTGGCTAAGTGATTTTTGGCACTTATCGGTTTATGCTAACTGAAAAATCTCCAGACAATTCGCTATCGGGTGTATTTGGAGATTTATTTTTATACTAATTTCTGGCCGCGACTTCATCCGCGTGGACTTTAGACAGGATATATATATATATATATTTATATATCTTATGCTACCACTTACACATAGGTACCTATTTAACACACGCATACTACACTATGAAGTGTATCCACATTCTACCTCGCTACGTTAGAAGGTTGCTAAGTGATTTTTGGCTCCTTTTGGTTAATGCTACCTAAAAAATCACCAGGCAATTCGCTACTGGCCTAGCTTGGAGATTAATATCTATATACGTGGTTGCTATAACATGATATGCATATTCATACATCGGCGGTTAAGTAGAAATATTAATAAATTGTTGATACGTATTTTTTGGCTTAATCGCTTATTTACGTTTCGCAATTATCGACCTTCTTTTATATCAAGACAGAATTTTCTGAGGCTTTTGACCACAATGTGAAATGAGGAACGCACATTCTTCGGACATTTAATTTCACATGAGTTTTAATTTCTCTTAGAGTCTCTCATACAGAACAGGCGATGCATATAAATCATGCAAATCTTTTTCTTTACCACTGAAGATACATACATAATAGGTTTTGAACGACGCAGAAAAGCCAACCGGGACTTTGAACTTAGCGATAACCAGGCAAGCGTTTAAACAACTAGCATATTACTGCTTTAATACATCACTTTTATTTCACAAACATATTCAGCGTCTTAGCTGAAGGGCAAGTCAAGAGTCTCCGTAACCGGCGAGTATGTATGAAACGAACTATGAGAGTGGAGGAAGCCAGAGAGGTATGTAAGGAAAGAACCTGTTGGAACTCTGTACTCTCTGCCTACCCCGCGAGGGAGCTGGCGTGATGATATAGATAGATAGATAGATATTCAGCGTCCTGATTCGCCATGACCAAACACTACGCGTTATCATAACTTCCTAAAATGATCATGTATTTGTAATCAATATGCCACTAGAGAATCAATATACCATAGAGATATATATTAAACGATCGTTACGTGTTTATGGGTCCAAAACGCTTTGTCTTTAATGAAATCCCCAGTGTTTCAGAAATCTTGAGTACAAAGAGAATTATGCAAACAGCAGTTTTGCATTAAACCATTTGTATACAACTTGTAAATTTGACGCCACAAAGACTACGTTATGGAAATTAAACATCAAAATCTGCTTATGAAAATGCACGAAAAAAGAATCTTTCACTGTCTAGAGATGGGAAGGCGGTCGTTATATATTAAATTAACTACATTTTTTTTACTAATCGTATAATAACAATGAATCAGCCAACTATGTTCCAAAAAAAAAAAAAAAAAAAAAAAATGGGGCCCTATCTCACAAATCATAGAGACACAAATTATATAATTTTCCACCACGCGGATCCAAGCCTGTCACATGTCAAAGTGAGACAAGATGACATCACGTAAAGGGAGTGAAGATCGGTGGTGAAAAGCATTGTGAGTAAACTGCCATAGCCACCTAACAATTTTTCAAAAGACTATGATGAGTTTTTTATATATAGTAGTTTATACCCGTTGATATCAAGACAGCATTTCCTGAGGTTTTTGACCACAATGTGAGATGAGGAACGCACATTCTTCAGACACTTAATTCCACATGAATTTTGATTTCTCTTAGATTCTCTAATACAGGACAGGTTCCATGCAAATCTTTTTATTTACCAATGAAGATACATAGCTTTTAAAAAACGTCAAAGAGCAAGCCAGGACTTTGAACTTAGCGATAACAAGGGTAGCGTTTCAACAACTATCATAATACTGCTTTAACATATCTCTTCTATTACACAAACATATTCAGGGTCCTCATTCGCGATGACCAAACATTACGTGTTACAATAACTTCCTGAAATGGTCATGTAATTGTAATGAATATGCCACTAAAGTATCATTAAATGATCATTTCGCTAAGTTATCGTAACGCACCGCGTTACGTGTTTATGGGTACATAAAGTTATAATCTTTAACAAAATCTCGAGTGTTTCAGAAATCTTGAGTACAAAGAGAATTATGCAGCAGTTTTGCATTAAACCATTTGTATACAACTTGTAAATTTGACGCCACAAAGACTACGTTATGGAAATTAAACATCAAAATCTGCTTATGAAAATGCAAGTAGTTGGTTGAAAAAAAATTTTTTTCACGGTCTAGTGCGGGATCCTATCGCATCCCAATTTTGGCTAAGCAACTAAGTTATCTCACACATCGTATAGAGAGAAATTATATCATTTTCCAGCATATGGGCCTAATTTTTTCTTACTAATCAAACTGACAAAAATATCATTTTTCACCCCATGGACTTGTTGTAGATAGGTGGTGGTAAAAATTTTCAAAAGACCGTGTGAATTAATTTAGTAGGAAAATGGCGACAGATTTTTATGAGGTCAAAATAATTTGATGAAGCGATAGGTGTACTACCCGGTAGATAAACACAAAATGTTTGTATTAAAAAATACAATTTATAATCCGACATAGAACTGGCCGTATATAGTACTGACACAAATAAGAAATTTGGCCAGTTGAGTTAGAACTTTAATTTCAAACCAATTACGCTTTATTTCCTCTGAACTTGTTTTTTTAAATTACCATAATATCATTTAGATACCGATTTTGAATATCGTATTTTCCATCACTACTCCACAAGTTCTTAAGCATGTAAAAATATTCAAGCTCTAGTAACGACGACTTCAGCCTTATTAATGTTCGATTCTAGAAGAGAATATTCTAAAGACCGGGATTCTACGGAGACGAGCGAAGTCGAGATACGTAAGCTCTAGATATAGGAGAGCCGTAGATGTGTAGGCAAAACGTGACATGTCAGGACGCGTTTAAAGCTTCTGGAAACGTCTTTTTAAGCTGCCAAGAACTGAGGAATGATTTCGTTGCGAAAGAATTGAGAGTAGTTGCATTTATTACTACACACTAAAGCTTAACGAATAATAAATTAAAGAAGGAAAAAAATAAAAAGTACATAAAACTAATTAAAAATCTAAGGGCATCTTTCACCACCTTCATGTGAAGTGCTGGTTAGTATTTTTCAATTAGCGCTACTTTGCAATTTAAAATGGCTATTTTAACCTTTGGATACTTAGAGACACGGAAATTCGTATATAGACGTTCTTACTTTATTTGTCGATTCATCTACTTGAGACTTTACTTAAGGGTGGTAAAATAAGCTGTTACTTGTGTTCTGAAATACCCAATTCATATGTTTTTGAAACGGCAGCCCAAAATAATTACCCATTTATCCCCAAACTTAAATAAGTTCACAGAATTACTTGCAACTTTAATTGTTGATTTGTCTACTTGAGATTTTACTCGAGAGGGTGAAAGAGGTGGCAAGAGTGCTGACTGCGTTAACTCACTGAATAGCTATGCTAAATATTGTATACCAAAAAATTAATTGAACTTTAGTAAAGATGGACTATGGCCTAAACCCTCTCAGTTGGACAGGAGGCCCGTGCCCAGCAGTGGGACAGTTTCTTAACAGGGCTAATATAATTATTATATTATTAGTAAAGATCGCAGAAAGTCGTTAGATGGCATCGGACCAGTTGCGCTGGAGAGCGGTTGGGGAAGCAAGTTTAGCAGTGGATAAGCATAGATTGTACTAACTGTACACCCACATTTAGCCTGCGATTGTAGGCCCAATGTAATAAAAGACAAGCCTATCGCCTTCATTCCGGAAACAATTCTATACCTCTGAATATTATGTGAAAATCCCCATCAACAACATTGTCCTATCCATTCCGATCTCGGTCTCGAACCTATTCGCCTTTATTAAAAAGGCAATAACCCGATATTTTGCAAACGCGTCATATCATAGGAATCCGTTAATCGTAGCCGCCGCCGACTACGAACCTTACTCCCCGCCGTCCGCGGCATGTTTTTACCGACCCTCCCGATACCTTTACATCCCTTATTTCGGATACAGATACCGCACACAGGATTAGACATCGACCTCCCGGGCGAGGTCGAAGAATCCCTTGCTCGCCGGCCGGCGCTGAGTACCACGGCGAGACACCTATTATATGACCTCCCCAAAGCGACTGCCCAAGCCGTGGCCCTTCCTTCTTCTTGAGGCGCCCTTGAGCTAGTTGCCCCCTTGCCTTTCCGGCTCGAGTGTAGTGGTTGCACGCTCGCTCTCTTGTCTGGTGAAGCTGTAAAGGCCCCGCGGCCAACAGCGTAGATCATTCACACGCACACACGCATACACAATACTGTCCAATCTAGGATTCAGACCTAGGACATCGTTATTTATTTATTAAAAGCCATACCAACACTGTACACATTATCTTAATGATAATTTAAAAAGCTAAAATCTGTTACAGCTGACATGTACACCTATGATAGGTGTGTACGTCATTTACCATAAAGTCACTTGAGAATTAAGAACTGGAAAATGGAATCAAATAATGTATAATTAAATTAAGTTAAAAAAATCAGAAAATTAAAAAATACGGTACATCTGCTACTACCTTTTTTTTAAACACTGGAAAAGGCATGTTGAATTTATCAATATCGTGTATACCTACTGTTAAATAAATTATATTCATTGCACATTCTGAGTATGGACGAGTTAAGTTTATCAAAGTTCAACGTCATTATAACATAATATTATATTCTGAAGCCTTAGCTACTGATGCTGATTTAATTAATTTATGTCAATGAGGTTACACATATGTTTACTCATCCGCGGATTCAAGCCACGACTATTTTCTCCAGCAGACTGATGCCACCTACACTCTAACAGCTAAAATCAAAATCATACAAACAGTACTGCAGTAAATTACATTGATGTACCTACGCCTCTCCTAAAAAAAATCGTCACGCCTGTATTCCCCAAGCGGCAAAGGCAGAGGTGTACTGCGTATACCCACTTTTTTTGAGTATGTTAGGTCCTTTGTAACAGGAGGTGAGTCTTTTATTATACCAAGCACAATTCCAGACTCCAGAGTGATACTGGGTTTTTTCTGATAGAAAAACTACATTTGTCCACCCCAGGATTTGGACCTAAGACATCATGATCGCTACGACTATTATTCGCCACTAGATCAACGAAGCCCTTCTCCTCTCCTCATCCTTAAAATACAAAAAAATATTACCAGCTTTTTAGGCTAGTCAGGTAATTACAGTAAAGACACATCAAACACAACTACAATTTAAATTGTTATATCGATAATGTATTTACATTTTTTGTTGATAATGTAAAGTAATTTTTTTCTCTGAAAGTTCTTCTTCTCTCCTATCCTTTACAAAACATCAAAAAACATTACCCTCTTTTTGAGCTAGTCTGGTAATTAATCACACCAAAAACATCAAACACGTACTATTTGAACTACATTACTGGCAAAGCAAATAAGGGTGTTTCTGTTTGCAAATATGAAAGTGAAATTTCCCCTCTGCTCAAAATTATAATCAGCAATTCTTGCACGCTTTTATTTTTTATTCTCTCAATTATGGGCGACCATGAAAAAATATGCCCCATTTTTGTTTTTGTACCTGTTTGTTGTCGAGTTTCCGTATTATATTTTCGTGTTGATTTAATTGAATTTGACAGCTCTATATTTGTGTTTAGGTTATTATTTGAGTATATTTTTGGCGTAACAATTTTTGGTACATATTTATACTCGTAGGTTGGATGTACAGTATGGATCCCTAAAGACGGCCAGAGGTGTCGTGGTCGATCGAGACGAAGACAGCGTGATGACTTGGACACCTTTACGGGTAGCGCATTGATAGTACTAGCCCAGTACCGATATATGTGGAGACGTTAAGGGGAGGCCTTTGCCCCACAGGGGTAAAAAAATAACAGGTTTAATTAGTAACTTGCTGATTGAGTGCTAGGGAATTACGGCACTACTGGCAGACGGCTTGATCCAATGGTAAAGAGCCGGCCCACTGGATCGAGTAGTCGCGGATTTATTTCCGCACGGGATAAATCTTTTTGTAACCCACAAATATTTGTTTCGGTCTGGGTGTTTGTGTACAACAATTTCATGTTTGTGAGCGCACTCACGATACAGGAATAATTCCTAGTGTAGAGCTACATTAAAAAAAAGATAACAGCTAGTTGCATCTTGTTTACGAGGTTTATACTCTTATTTGAGGTAGGATACTCTTTGGCGGCTATGGTCGCCTATTCTGAGGCTGGAGAGGAGGCGGAGAAAGGAGGCGGCAGAAGGGGAGCGAGAAGAGACCAGTGCTAATCCCGCTTGTAGGAGGCGTGCTTGACGGAGGTGTAGAGCGTACGCCGCTAATGCCCTTCGCCCACTGCGATTCCTGCGGCAGGGCACTCAGGCAAGAGACGGATGCCGGGGGGTTTAAGTAGGTGCGAGCCCCACATGACTGCCACATTACCAAAGCCCGCGATGAGGCAGAATGCGATAGGCATTTCACCTCGTTAAAAAAAAAAAATTCTTTAACTACCCTCCAATAAAATGTTGGTTAGTTACTCCTCGATCAGCGTTATTCGGCACTTAAAGCTGACTAATTCAACCATCGAGTAGGGCTATTCAGAGATGGTGAAATTTGTACACATGCTTTAGACTTCACTCGAGGGTGGTGAAAAAGGCTCTAGGGGCTTAAAATTCGGTACGTAACCCGTGGTTTTCATTAAGCCTAAAAGAGGAAGATGAGTTTAAAATTTTGCAGACGTCAACACACATGACACATGTTTTACCCTTTGACAATCTAGGAATGCAACTTGTATCAAATGGTTAAGTAATATCGTTAGGCCTTAATTTTACATAGAAGTTAAATTTCTCTTACTATAACCAAATATACCGTGTTTTATCTGAAGGGCAAGACAAGGGTCTCCGCAACCGGTGAGCGTTTATGAGACAAACTATGAGAGTGGAGAAAGCCAGAGGTCTGTAAAGAAAGAAACTATTGGAACTCTGTACCCTCTGCCTACCCCACAAGGGATCTGGTGTGATGATTTAGACCTGAAATATTTTATTTACAAATTACATAAAATATCTGAAGTTACTTACAAAAATCTAAGGAGTGTCTAACAATGACGATATTTAAATCTAGCCATTTTGCTATTGAATATATGAAAGTGATGCGTTTCAGCGAATATCCACTAGGATATTAATATTAAAATTAATCTGGAATAGTTTTCAGATCTAGCAAAAGAAAGCTCCTCCTATAAAATTATGATCAACTAGTTTCTGCCCAACTTCGCTCGCGTTGATTTTAGACAGGAACCTTACAATTTTTCGGGATAAAAAGTATCCATGTGTTCAGGTAATAAACTATCTGCGTGACAATTTTCATTCAAATCCGTTCAACTGTTTTTGCGTGATTGAGTAACAAAGAGCTAAATATACAAACTTTCACATTTATAATATTAGTAAGATAACAAGTACTTGGCAAATAATTAATATCCAACACAACAAACGACTAGCCATCAGCTTGATAAATTGATCCATAAATTAATCGGTAATTCAGAACCTGTTTCATACTTTTAAAGGTCAGGTTTTCAGAGGACTAAAATCCGGCATAATCATGGAACTTAGTAAAAGTAACTCAAAGAACAGGTAAAAGATAACATTCCTAATAAAACCATGATGAATAACAAATAGTTGGCCAAAGATTAATCTCCAGTACAACTGACTGGTCATCAGCTTGACAAATTGATGCACGAGAAAATGCCGGTCATTCGCTCCGGGTCTTTGTTTCGATGACATTTATTATTTGTCGCGGAGGATCCCTCTCCTGTTAATATTCTTCACAAACGGATATTAATATTTAAGACACATAGCTGTGCTGGTTGGTCAACTAAATTTCTATTAAATTTAAAAGTAACGCAGTACGCAGACTTGGACGTGCTCACTCAACATATATGAATTATTAAATTTCGCGATTTGCGTGGCTATAGCCTCTGCAAATGATCACTGCTATAAGTTTCAAAAAACTCATAAGCAATATGAGCGATTGGATGCCATCCCGTAGGAAGGATAAATATGGCGAAAAACGTCTCTAGGACATCATAAGATTGCCGGAGGATACAGATCTTGATGACGTGCCTGCTTTCGTGGCGAAGCAGTTGCGCAGACTGCTTGAATAATAATTTGATTGACCTTGACAAAAAGTCAAAAACATATAAATTTTACAGTCTGTCTTTTAAACCGTAGTACCGTAACCGTAATTATCTTAAAATGGTGAAATTATAAACTTGCAGCTTAATAGAATAGTAGAAATGGCTTGTAATTGTTAACTAAATAAGCAAACACTTTACATTGTCACGCCTATATTCCCCAAGCGGGTTTGGCAGAAGTCCTCTAAGTACACTCCTTTTTTCTTAGGTCCCATGTAATAGGGGGCGAGCCAATGGGCATAATTACAGACTCTGGACTCATACTGGGAAATTTTCGTTAGAAAATTTACATTTGTCCATCTGGACCTCGTGATAACAAAGCGATGTGATTTGCCCCTAGACCAACGAGGCCCTTTAAATTCTTAAATAGTATGAACCGTGTTACATTCACTACATACATATATCTATCCATCTATATCATCAAGCCAGATCCCTTGCGGGTTAGATAGAGAGTACAGAGTTCCAACAGGTTCTTTTCTTACATAACATTCTGGCTTCCTCCACTCTCATAGTTCATCTCATACACGCTCGCTGGTTACGGAGACTCTCGACTTGTCCTTTAGATAAGACTCGGTCTATTTAGTCGTGGTAAGATAGTTCAGGTCTTCCCCGGTACATACTACATCGTTCCACTTTTGCATTGTATCTGTTTTGTCATTCTTTCTTCGGAAATTCTTTCTATAATATATGTCCGAACTAACGAAGCATACGCTTTCTCATCTTTACATCGATACTATTTTTCATACCTACTCGCTTTTTCACTACGCTCTTGCGAATACGGTCGGTCAGCTTCACTCCGCTCATCTTCTGCAGAGCTCATATTTCCACCGCATTTATCCTACTTTCATTCTCCTTCTTACATACCCAGATCTAGCTACCATATAACAGCGTTGGGACAAAAACTCCGTTATGTATGGCCAGCTGCGCCTTTTGGCTTAATTGCCGGATTTCAAGTAGCTTTCCCATCGCACCATTTACTCTGTTCCTTGCACTCACTCTTCTCTCTGTCAGGTTTTTTTTTTAAAGTGAAACTTTTATTAGATCGTTACAAACTTTTTGGTCTGTGTGTTGCATGTCGCGTGACGGTCGGCCACCGACCGTCACGCGACATGCAACGCGCTCGTCAGAGCAGCCAAGGCCAATATGTTTCACTTTTACCGTGGTTTCATCAAACCACACAAGGATTTTTTTATTACAAATGACAAAAGTTATGATGCAAGGTGATTATGCATGAATTGTTTTAGTTTAAAAATGTTTATGGTTGTTTGATTCAAATTCTACTGACCTCCGTACCAGCGGGTGCTGTATCACGGTAGATCAGGTGTCCTCATCCTCAAAAACCAGTAGTTCTTCACAGCTAGCAAGTATTTATCACGATTATTTGAATAAAGTATTCACTCGTCATACACTAGTTATAAAATTAATTTTGAATATTATTGAGTAATAACTATAAAAGAGGGTAGTACAAAAAAAATTACACAGTATAAGTAAGAAGGTTAGACAAAAATTGATGGTAGTGGATTTTTTTGAAATATAAATAAGTATATAAGTTTTTTACGAATGTTAGTATGTGAAGTATGTATTTATGTGAAGTGTGACTGTGTTAACATGTGTGAGTGTGTATGCGATGAAGTAGTTGAGTGTGTATGGAGCATTTATAATTGTAACAATTTATTTATCCTAGTTCCTTTCGTTTTGGAGGGAGGGAAGTGGATATTTTTTCCTACTCCTTCTGTTTTCTTTTCTTCTTAATTGAATTTCCTGAGACACCCCAAGGATCATACATTGGTGTCATCAAAGGAGATTTGGATTCTGACTTATAGGAGTTACAGTGGTGAGAATGGTTGGTGGGTTTAGCTCCAAAAAATATATATACAGTTAGCTAAAGAGGTATATTCCCCAAGGGGGGGGGGGGGGGGGTGGCAGAGGTGTACTGAATACAACCACTTCTAGCAAACGATATTCGGTCACATGGTCACATGTAAAATATACAATATTCTTAAAATAGTGGACCTTAAAAGCCTACGATCTCAACTCAGGACCTCGTTATTGCTACTTCCGCTAAGCTCCACTTGACCAACAAGACAGTAAAAAAATAAAAAAGGTATTTGTCCTACAACATTACAGCCCGTATGTCACATACCAAAGCGTGATGCTATTTGCGTTTCCTTTATTATATCCCCCATTGTGAGTTGAATTGACGGCGATTATAACAAAATATTATCCGCCCTCCGTTCATTAAGGTTCCTCAGTAAATAAAATTTGTTTTATTTAATCTTTTGATGTCGTACTGTGGGCTTACAATACCTTTTATTATTTTATCTTGGGCTGTTTGGGTCTGGTGCGGTGAACTGTTTAGGTATCTCGTTAGAGAAGGACTCCATTGAGAGTATATGTACTAGTTTAACGTAACGTATTGTTGTTAAATTGGCATGGCATGCCAATGGCATGGGCCTTAAGCCGTTTCATCCGCTGAATAGGTTTGTTGGTTCTATCTCCAAAGGGACAAATCTTTGTATGGGTCACACATAGATTTGTCCCGTGCAGGGATCTAACAAGCGCCAAGCGCCGTCCTAAGCCCTAGAGCTATCTGCGATAACCTACTACAACCTTAATTTTATTACAATAATTTTTTTTGTTTAACTGCTTATGACTTGTCCCAGGAAACTTAACTTTATTAATCTTATATTTTATATACTGAACTGCTATATGTTTCAACCATATGCCGAATCAATTAAATTAATACGTTTTATAAATCATGGCACTTAAATAACACAGCAATAAATCGTCACAAACTTTTGCATTACGGAATCAACGCAACTAAATTCTATTTCAGCAAATACAATTAAGACCCTCGCACACACTGTGGGTTTTGTAACGCTAATTAATCTACCCGTATCCGTTGGGTTATATATTACCATAACAATTTGCATACATTGTTATTGTCTCAAATTATAACGTTATATTGAGAGTAACGAGCACTGAATAGAAGTTTGCGGTTATTAGGAAGTGTTAACTTGGTGTGTACTTGGAATAATATATGATGTAGCTTTAAGGTTTCGCCACATAGCCGACGTAGCGCGATAGGAGCGCGACTACGTTCGGTCGTGACGTTTGCCGTCGCGCCGATTGAGGCTGCGCTGTGTGGCGTCTCCCGTACATTTCAATAAATTACAACACCCCGCGCTGCGCCCCTGTCGCGACTGATACCGCACACAAGATCAGACACCGGCCTCGCCGGCGAGGTCGAAGAATCCCTTGCCAGCCGGCCGGTGCAGAGCACCATGGCGAGACACCTAGTATACGCCCTCCCCCATAGCGACTGCCCAAGCCGAGGCCGTTCCTCCTTGAGGCGCCCTTGAGCTAGTTGCCCCCTTGCCCTTCTGGCTCGAGCGTAGTGGTTGCACGCTCGCCCGCTTGTCCGGTGAAGCTGTAAAGGCCCCGCGGCTAACAGCGTAGATCATTCACACATACTCACACACAAAGCTCCCGTCACGCTACGTCGACTATGAGGCAAAACCTCCAATAATATCTGTAGAGGTTGTAAGTTTGTTTAAAAAAGACTGCCATACTGATTATAAGATATGATCTATCGTCAACAGAAAGAACTTCAGTGCATAACAAAAGTCTTCCTCAAAGAACGCCATAACGCTCAGCTTTGTACTGTCTTCTAACCGCGACTTCCACTTTCAGTCCTTAGAGTCTTCCAAACTGTCAACACTGACAACCTTGTTTACATTCCCTCACTAACCCAAGTGAGAGCAATATAAACGGTCGACCGTATTTGTGCTTTCAGTCCCCCCGCTAACAGCTAATTGAGGCAGCTCCGGGCAGTGGTGGTAAAGGAAGAAAATGTAATTGTGAATTTTTGTCGTCGACTTCACATGACTAAACTGCCCGTACCAAAGCTTACTAAATATTCTGCTTACTAAAGCAGGTGCTATTCGGTGTTATTTACTGTAATAATCTTAAAGCATAATATTGGACCTAGATCATAAAGTTAAAAATGTAAAATTACTGCTGCTGAGTTTCTGACTGAATGTTCTCAGTGAAGGCGATGTTCTGATCCGGTGGTAAATTTAGAAAGTAAAAAAATGTATACATGACTGAGAGATTGTAAGTTCTCCCGCAGGTATTACACAAAAAAAAGTGATTCAATTTCGTACACAAAAAATGTTCTAGCATATTTGGTGAGGAAAATACCAATCGTTTTATATTTCTACTTCCCTCCAATCATGTAGACTATATCCCACAGTTGAAGCCATCAGTTACAGACGACCGAAATCTCCCGGCTGACCCGCTGCCACAATAAACATGTCGCACGCAACGATTTGTTCCTTCCGAAACGAGCTGCGGGTCTCAGATTGATGGTTGTATTGAAAGGGAAAACAAACGGGATCTTCCTACTATTGATAAAACGTTGATGCTAGAAAATCAAATATGCTTACCATACCTCCTCATAAGTATACTTACTTTTTAGTTATAGAAAAAGGTAGTACTTTACGTAGTATGCGTGCGTATACTTAGGTAGTATACTTTTTGACGGTGGGCTAGGTCCAGTGGTTAAGAGCTTACGCCACTCCACCCACTAAAGCGAGTAGTCGTGGGTTCGATTCCCGCAAGGGACAAATTTTTGCGTGACTCACAGAAATTTATTTTACTCTAGGTATTTATACATGTGAATTTTCTCTTTGTAAGCACACCCACGACACAGAAATTGTTCCTAGTGTGGGACTAGTTTTTTTTAGTTAAAATGAAATTCTTTATAGATTAAAACGGTACCCTATACTATCGCACTGATGAGTAAAGGCATTCTCTTACAAATTTAAGTGAGAGAGGTTAGGTCTCACTCTACCTAAAGAGGATTATTGAAGTCATGATTAAGGCCACCCATAAAAGGCGTTCACCATGCCTTAACGTATAAAGCATGAAGCGTTACCTAGTACAAACGGTTTAATGTGCTGAAGCATGGAGGTGCTTTCAAATGGAAACCCCACAAACGGTCACTCATCTATGAAGGAACGAGTCGAACGCTGATTAACCTTGTTTAGTTCCTCTACATTACAAGTGCCTCAATATTTCATTTGTACTACTATCAATTACATTTATGTATATTAATCCCAGCACACACCAAGTTAACACTTCCTAAAGACCCCCAAAACTTCCATTCAGTGCTCATTACTCTCAATATAACGTAATGTGTTAGACAATAACAATGTATGCAAATTGGTATGGTAATGTACAACCCGATGGATATGGGCAGATTAATTAGGGTTCAAAAACCCAGTGTGTGCAGGGGTCTTTATTGTATTTGCTGAAATAGAATTTAGTTGCTTTGATTCCGTAACTATGAAGTTTCTAATGATTTATTGCCCGCTTGTACTAAAATTGCTTTCACTTAGTTTTTTTGTGTATTTTTCGTGGTATATATTCATTTTAATTTTCCGAAAGCACCCAGGAATAATAATGACATATTATGGATTAAGCACATAAGTTTCACATCTCATGACAAGAACTGCTGAAAATCGCACGAAATATTGGGTGCTGTAAAGCATAGCATACGTAATATTGGGCGCTTGAAATTAACTACGATGAAATCTGACCACATTGTATTATTTTTTTGTATAAACTTTGCGGTAGTAGGAACTTATATAGTTTTATACCTATACGTTTTGTTTTTAATGCCTACAACAGGTTGTTATATCAACAAATACCAATTTTAACCCTAACATAAGTAAGTCTAGTCATCATTTAGAGTATAAATATGTCTAACGCAATACAGCACGCGGTTGTGAATTCGCTATCAGCAGTCGCATCGCGAGCGAAGGGTGGTATGAAAGGCGTTACGTGACCCGTTCGTATCGGAACGTCAAATAATACTAGGTGAAATACTAGTAATAATAATGCGAGTGGCTTTCAATATGATGTGATGTTAGTTCCGTCTTTTCACGCTTTTCCTTGGAACCGACTATTGCTATTATTATTATTAGGTTCAGATAAAAAAAACATGAATTTGTTGAGTTCTTACAGACTAAATCAGCGTTTCAACAGATCCTAACTTTAAAGTATCTATTTATTGAGATAAGTTTTAGAATGAAATTAAAAGTGCATTATTTTTTTAAATGTCAGTGTATGTAAATGGTACACTTTTTTATTTAAAGGCCTCACGTTAGCAACTACATTTTTAAAAATATTATAAGCAATAATATTTATCATAATATATATGTAATATTTTCCTACAAAGATCAGTAATTCATCACGCGATTGTGAATCCGCTATTAACAGTTGCATCGCGTGCGAATGGCGTTACGTGATCAGCTCTTTAAAGTGATTCGGTCATGAATAGGAACATCAAATAATACTCGGTCAAATACTGGTAATGACATTATCATTACCAGTATGGCTACGTGTGGCTTTTTATGCGATATCATGTAAATTCGACCTTTTCAAGCTTTTTCTTTGGAATCGAATATTGCTATTATTATTCTGCGTTTATTTTTATTTATAAATTTGTGAATTTCTTACAAAATCGAATTTATATTTTAATTACTAGCAACAACTGAATTGGAAACTGTGTAATAGGATAAGTTTTAGAATAAAATGCAATATTGTTTACTTTGTTTATTGGTCTGCCTCTGTACATTTTGTACTTTTTTAAAGCGATTTCATCGAATGTTGTTAAAAGCAATAGTATTTATCATAAAACATATACAATATATCACATCATTTTCCTACGAAGCCCAGTAATACATCACGCGATTATGAATCCACTATCAGCAGTCTCATAGCGTGCGGAGGGCGGCATAAATGGCGTTACGTGACCCGCTCGTTAAAGTGATTCGGTCATGAATAGGAACGTCAAATAATACTCGGTGAAATACTGGTAATGATAATACGGGCTTTGATAGTAGGCAATCTATGCGTGAGGTGATTGTGAATTTTATATGTTCAGGGTTTATGAATGTAGTTACGATTTGTAGTAATTATATGTTAGATTGTTAGGACAGTAAATTTTCTTCATATGGTGTAGATTCTATTCGGTAACTGGGTTGGAGGTTATGAAACTAGTTTAGAGCTTGATAAAAAATATAGATTTAATCCTACTAATATTTTAAATGTGAAAGTTTGTACTTTTTGATGTTTAGATGTTTGTTACTCACTCATGACAAAAAAAAGTTGAACGGATTTGGTTCAAATTTGGCACATAGTTCATTACCTGAATTAACACATAGGATACTTTTTACTCCAGAAAAATGTATGGTTCCTGTCTAAAGTCAACGAAGTCAGGGGAAAACTAGTGGGATATAACACCGTTACGCCTATATACTAAGCTGAGTTGGTAAAGGTGTACTATGTGCGTCCACATTTCTCCGCCGATGTTATATCCCTAAGTAATGCTGCTTTACCCCTACTGAGATTTTGTCAACAAAGAACTTCCGGGATCCTAGGAGGGAAGCTCGCGGGGCGTGTCGGATTCCTACTGACTAAAAACCCAAGGGATGCCGACATCATCACTTTGGAGGGCCTCCGGGATCTCCGTATGGAATGCACCGATGATCCTTTTGTGCCACGCTCTGAAGAGCCCCCCATAGGAGGGAACTTAATAACACGCTACCTACTGTACCGACGCGATCCAACCACGTGGCCGTCTCCTCGGGAAGATGCGGCACTAGATCAACAAAGCAGGGTCCTTGCTCGCTATGACCAAATGCAGCGCGGTACGAGACCTTCGTGAAAAGATCTTCTAATGTAAGTTACTGGAATACCATTTAACGATGTCACGAAGTTATCGTAACGTACCCATAACAAAAAACACACTTTTTAAATTTTTGTGTCTGTCCGTCGGTTTGTTAGTTCCAGCTAATTTCCAAAACGGCTGGACCGATTTTAATGGAATTTCCACTGGCAGATAGCTGGTGTTATAAGGAGTAATTTACTTTTATTTTAGAAAAATTACGCGGGCTAAGTCACGGTGTACAGGTAGTCTATACTAATAGAACGAGTAAAGAGAGGAAAGATTTGTTTGTTTGTTTGTAAAGATAAACTCCGCAACTACTGAACCGATTTGAATGATTCTTTCACCCTTAGAAAGCCAGAAGTAACATAACCGGTAGGTGGTGCTGTTGTCGGCCCGGTGCGAAGCCGTGAAAACTGATAGTAGCTAATGAAGACCCGGTACGACTGCGTTATTAGTGATATCTTAAAAATAAACATATAAAATTAAAATAAACACCGTCATGCCTATATTCCCCAAGCGGGGTGGCAGAGGTGTACTGAGTACATCCGCTTTTTGCCGACACTGTTAGGCCCCATGTAATAGGGGGCATACTGGGAATTTTTCGTTAGAAAATCTACATTTGTCCAACCTAGGATTTAAACCCAGGACCGTGTAATCACAAAGCAATGCGCTTTGCTACTAAACCAACGAAGCAGTCATATAATATATTTTTGTCAGAAACTTTAAATATACCATTGCAAAAGACCCCAACCTTCTCTTCTACGTAGTTTTAAATATAACACCATCCTCTTCGAATTCCTTTAACAATAAAACGGTGAGTGATGCCCCTAATACCCTGGAATGGGCACCTTCTGTCCTCGGATCACAAAGGATCGGTCCTCTCTAATTGGGGATCCCTATCGGCGTTCGCCACTTGAAATTCTGTGATTAGTTTTTAAGCCTCACTTAGGTGGAGACTTGAAATTCGGCCCCATCTAATGTGTATGCGGGTTCTGTTGCGAAAATAGTTTTGAATAAATAATTTAATGGGATAATACAAAATGAGTAAATGTATGTTTTATTTGTCTATCCATATCAATTGACCAGATCCACTTGCAGGATAGGCATAGAGTACAAAGTTCAAATATGCACATTAAATGAGCTGGAAAAAAACCTTACGTTTAAAGTTCCTTTCATCCCTAAAATAAGATACATATAAAATTAAAGTTTTTTTGCAGATTATTTTTAACTAGGTGTTACCCGCGGCTGCGCACGCGTTTATTTTGTAATTTGACATAGGTAGGTAGGTCTCTAAAGCGCGATCTTTTTCTATCTATCTATCTATCTATAATCTCACGCCAGATCCCTTGCGGGGTAGGCAGAGAGTACAGAGTTCCAACAGGTTCTTTCCCTACATACCTCTCTGGCTTCCTCGACTCTCATAATTCGTCTCATACACGCTCGCCGGTTACGGAGACTCTTGACTTTTCCATCAGATAAGACTCGGTTTATTTGGTCGTGGTAAGATAGTCTAGGTCTTCCCCGGTACCTGCATCCTTCCACTTTCACATTGTATCGATCTGTTTCGATCTTTTTCAATTCTTTAAATCTATAGCGCTATCTTATTAAACCGTAACGCCGTCTTATTAAAAAAATATACAGTACCTGGTTACTTTCTTTTTGTGGAGATTACCAGTTTATCTAGTTATTATACAATTATTGGCAAAATGGCTGATTTAAACCTTTACTACCTACCCTGCCAAAGATCGTAATCTGACGTAACAATATTTAAAAAAGGTATATGGCGAACTAAGCATGTAACAAAGTTTTCTTAGTACATGCCGTGTCTTCTAGCAAGAATATACAGTTCATTTTTATGACCAAAATCATGTTTAGATTTGATGTCTTAAATGATTAAATATTTAAAGTTTCATGTTCAGGCCATTTATTATACAAAAGTTCTCTCCAGAAGAGACAACCCCAAATGCACAATAGGTTCATGCACGTAATCATGTTTAAGTATTTAAAGCAAACGTGTTTGCACAATTTCAGGTGAGTGCGTTTACCCTCTGAAGAGTTTCTCGTGAGGAGAAGAACCTGAGTCCAATATCAGTTCATGGAGGAATTTATGTGTAGGCAAAATCACATATTTTGACGTAACATTTGAACTCGAGGCTAACAATAATAAAAATAATAAAGTTTTATGGTTTATCTCGTGAAGATTCCGTATTGGTTTTGGTTTCCGGGATAAAAAGTATTTATTATTTTCAGTTAGGGTATAAGTTATTATCATATCGTGGTTGAAACACAGAGACAGACAGACAATAATTAAAAAAAATGTAGTGTATATCGAAACGGAAATATTCCCCAATTAAAATTTTCAAAAGATATTCAATGTACAGATACATCTCGATTACAGTTTTATTATATGTATAGATGTTAAGTTCCCGATGTTTCAAGTGCTTAACAGCACACATCGTCGGAAATAGAACTGAAGCTTTTGACATTTTGTTTGTGGTCTACCTTCGCTTTAACCACACTGGCTATTGCCGGTAACCACTATTGCTGAGGTAGTTTCCTTGGAGGGCACAACTAGCGGGTAATGTAGACCGCTCGCTTTCTTTCCGCTCGTAGCACCTATTTATGTCTGCCTCCGTCTTGAGTATTTCGCCACGATTCTTCCCAAATAAATCACCAATATCTTCAGAAACGCTGGGTCCCAGTTGGGCTTCCACTAGTTGGACTTCTGAGCTGACTACACGATGGCTGAGACGCAACTGAGAGCGAGGGAGGCCGTTTCGGCCCTCGCTTATGTTCTATTCTTTGGGGTCACAACTAGTGGGGGGTGTACTGAGCCCAGCGTTTTACTTTATTTCTTATAACTTAATTTATTACATTTTACATATTAGGTTATTATAATTAGTCGCGAACACGAACAATTATGAGTAGTCGCGAACACTGTTATTTCAATGTCTAAAGCTTCAGTCCTTCTCAATTTTTTTGTTGATTCGATCTATGCAGTGCTTACTGTATCTTGCAGAGATCTATAAGAATGTATTTTACTAGATACACTGAAGTTTATTTTTCCTTTGCCAAACCGCTGTTAGCATTCACTCTTAAAGACGAGCTGCATTTGAAATGCAAACCAAATTATAGTTTGGGTGCAGTTTTATGCCGTCGACATAACTGCATCAGACTGCCAACCAACTGCATTGTCTGCTTGTAGCCGGCGTGCAATTCTTATGAAAATTAATTCTGTGGACTTCGTACTCTGTTCGCTGATGCAGTTATGTTAACTGCAACTACATCTAAATTGTAGTCCGTCTATTTAGATGCTTAAACGGACAGCATAATTTCAAACCAAACATATCTTATTAATTAATAGTCAGATTAAGTAAATTTATTTCCAAAATAAACCAAAGTAAATGATCTGAATGAATGTCCACGTTAAAATCCCGGGTCCTTAATAAAAGTCAATCGCCCGTGACATTCTCAAAATACTCTATCGAAACTATGAACGAAATTGGCGTATCTGTTTTCTACCTTAATTCCACAGAATACAACAGATATTTCAATCTTTTGTGGATTGTAATTTAAAGTATTTATGAAACATCAGCAAAATAGGAGTTCTGACTTCAAAATGCCATTCCTGTGTAGAAGTAAGACAAGAAACGTCATCCTAAAACTTTTTATCGGTGTTTCTTACTGTTCATTGTGAAACATGAGAAATTTAGCAGTTTATTTTAAGCAGACAGTAATACGCGTTTATTTAACTATGTGGGTTGCACATCTGCTCAACAAATCAGGACTGGTGAGTGCATCAATATGAACATCTTATTGAGGCACTCACAGCCCTGGGAGACCGCGGTATTTTCTCCGATCACCAAGACTAAGCAGCGTTTGGTTCAATTGATCTGATATGAGTGACCGTGTGTGGCATTTCCATTTTCCCATTTTTTTACCCAGTAATAGTCGGACAGTATAAATTACAATATTGTTGTTATTATTGGCGGTCTCAGTCTGACGTTACTGATTGCCGTATTATATTGTAAGTATAATATCGCGATTGCGTAAAGTAAAAGATCTGTTATAATTAGTGGTAACACCCCTTTTGGTTAAAGATTACCGAACAAATTGAAGGGAAAATTTTGCTATTGACTTAATTAATCTTATATTGACAAAGCCGATTTTGAGCTCCTTTAATGTTGTATTTGTAAATTTGTGGAAAACTTAATTAAACTATACATAATTGTAGATATTTACAACGCATTTCTCGTTAATTCAAAATTTATAGCTGTACATAAATATACATATTTATTATATTATAGCCCTGTTAAGTTAAACTGTCCCACCGTTGGGCACGGGCTTCCTCTCAAACTGAGAGGGTTTAGGCCACCACGCTGGCCCAGTGCGGGTTGACGAACTTCACACACCTTCGAGAAACTCTTTGGCATGCAGGTTTCTTCACGATGTTTTCCTTCACCGTTAAATCAAGTGATAATTATTTTTTAATTAGCACATACTTAGGAAAAGACAGTGGTGCGTGCCTGGGTTTGAACCCGAGACCTCTAACTTTGCAGTTTAACGGTCTAACCACTAGGCTATCACTACTTATACACATATTACAATATTTTTTATATTTATGTAAAGTTCGTTGCTCTAGTGGCGTATAATACGAATGGCGACCGTGAGGTCCTAAGTTCATATCCTAGGTCGGACAACGAGTGCTTTTTCTGTCGAAAAATCTTGGTTTCAGTTTGGAGCCCGGTATAATTGCAAAAGGTTCACCTCCTATTACATAAGACCTAATATCGTCGGCAAAAATGCGTTAACATTGTGTATCTCTCCCGCCCCCTGATATTATCTTATAGGACCTGAGGCCGATCAATTCCAATCGGCCGATCGATATCAGCTGATCAATTTGTATTGGAAACAAAAAAAAAACATTTCTCGTAACTGAAAAGTATTAGAATAAATATTAACAGTGACGTATAACTGCTGTTAGCAAGACTGCCTTGTTGGTCTCATGGCAAAGCGCATCGCTTTGTGATCACGAGGTCCTGGGTTCAAATCCTAGGTCACACAAATGTAGTTTTTTTAACGAAAAATTCCCGTTATGAGTCCGGAGTCTAAAATTGTGTATATGGCATATGGCAATAGGCTCGCCCCTATTACATAGGACCTAACGTCTTCGGCGAAAAGTGGGTGAACTCAGTGCATCTCTGCCACCCCCTCTTGGGGAATATAGGCATACGGTGTGTTTATTTATATCTGCTGTTACTTTCATCATGAGTTATCCCATTTCCGTATTCCATTCGGTACATCTGACATTATGTGGATATTTTGGAACCATTTCTGTACGCTAAGTGGTCTGCAGATTGAACCACCTGGAGCAAAGAAGGTATCAACCGAACGACTGGTTATTAAAACTTCAATGGGAACCAGTTGCAATGTAACCTATTTATCATTCATTGGTTTATGTAAATTAGAAGGCAATGAAATGGCTATAAGATTTATATTTTCTATTTATGTATCTGTATCAGCCCGACAGATCCCTTGTCGGGTAGGCAGAGAGTACAGAGCATTAATCTTTATGTGAGAAAAAATATTCCTAATGTGAAGGATTTTTATTTGTAATAAAAACATATAAAATAAATACAAGCATGCCAAGCAGAGGTGGCAGAGTTGTACTTACCCACTTTTTAGACCCAAATGTAGCCGACGATGCTATTGCTAACGCTATAAGCTTGCCACTGCAATAGGCTTGTCTCTTATACGACACAATCTGGAATTGTGTCCGGTACAGTCGTACCGCATACTATTCCAGACACAGAGGTGCCATTGAGAATTTTTAATAGAAAATCCTCAAAGACTTGTCCGACCTAGGGTTCGAATCCAAGACCTCATGATCAGTAATCGAACCGCCACCACGCTAATATAGTAGAGTAATAAATTCCCTAATAAATAATATATATATATATATTAGGATCAAAATCCCAAAGTGAGACTAAAATAAAAATATCTAAGTGTGACTAAAATTGTACTATGTCCTTATTACCATCTACCCTTCTGTAAGGAAAGAACTTGCTGGATCTCTGTACTCTCTGCCTACCCCACATGGGATCTGGCGTGATGATATAGATAGACCTCCTACTGCTAAACTACGATTTGTAAAACAAAGCTACAACCCTAAACACTTTCAATTCGACTCCAGAAGCTTAACTTCGCCAATGATATTTTATAACTAATAAATCATTACGAGAAATAAAGAAATATAAGCAAGGACCCAAAACTATCTCTATATTTCCAAAACAAGTGCACAAAACGACTAAACGCTCATAATCGAAGCAATATCAAAGATTGGATCATTAAAATAATGAAACGGGCCTTACAAAATTCCTTTTCGACTTTTTAGGGTTACGTACTTACAAAAGAAAAAACGCAAAACTTTTATGATCACTCTTGCACATATTTTTTTAAACGAAGCCTCACACCAAGAATCATTTATGCGTCCAACATCCAGACCGAAACAAATATTGGTGGGTTACACGAAAATTTGTCCCGTGTGGGGAATGAACTCGTGACTGTTCGATTCAGTGGGCCTTAAACTCTTAACCACTCGTCGTTACAACAACACACAACACTCCACCAAGCCGTCCGTCAAAATGGGGTGTCACATTAGTAAAACAACGTTAGGAGCTATACACCGCTACGAATATATTCCCTAGGCGAGAGTGGCACTGTACTTTATTATCACTCAAACATTTGTCGATGTAAATGTAATAATAAGGTCTATTGATGTAATAAGGTCTATTGCCATTATATGGGACATGATTCTAGACTCCAGACGGCCATCGAGTGTATTTTGGATCCCGATTAGGATCTCATCCGGATGAGGATGAAAAACCTTGTGAGGTACTAGCTGCACTATGCGTCATTACACTAACAAAGCCAGATCTGTAGGTGCAATGTTGATGTGTACAATATTGCTTGAGCAGAATTATAAGCAGAGTGATAATTTTTTGAAGAGGTGATTTAGATTAGATATTTTTTATCACTTTCTTTGTTGAATTATGTGACATATCTTTAGAGCTTTGTTAAAATAGTTTAAATAAAATATTTTATAGTGTCTTGCATATTTTATATTGACTTGACGTCAAGATCCATCACTTTGCAAAATATTCGACTTAAGTTACTAAGTATTTAAAAAAAAACGGAACGTGATAAACGTATAAGAGCCGCGTTTTAGTCGCACTAAGCCAAGTTTCTTACATAAGTGCACCGGTCAGGCTGATATTAAATTTTTATGTGCCGATTTCGCGTTCAAAATTTAAAAGCTAGCCTATTTCATTTTGTTTCTAGATTGATGATAAGATCTAGATTAATGTTCATCCGTGAATTGAATTTTCAATTTTCGGATCGTGCGAATGAGTTTTATTGAAATCTCACTGTGCTACTTAACTTTTGTGTGGCAAAAATTTTACTGTATAACATTTTAAATTGTGACAACAGAATAATTTTAAACACCAATGCCTACCCTGCAAGGGATCTGGCGTGATGATATGGGTGGATGGACCAATAAAACTACTTCTTGCTAAAACATTTAAATACTTATGTTGAGTTTTCTTTTTTTTCTAAAAAAAAATGGTATTTTAGGGACTGATTTTTCTTGAAGGTATTAAGACTATTGAACACCTGAATGACATGATACTAACTTGAATCAAAATCAATCGATGAAATGTGAGCTTTATTTCGGGACATGTACAGTTGATTTTCATTAAATATGGTCAAAAAATGGAAACCCCTGTCATATTAGATATAGTTAAATCTCGGGGAAATATTGGTGTGCTATGTACTCTATTTTTTTCGACTGAAAATGGGCTGAGAAGTATTTATTCATTGTATTATAGTATATTACTGCTAAATATGTACAGAATAAAGCCGCCCCCGTCCAGACACAATAAAACAGTACAGAATAAAACCGTCGTGGCTATCTTTGGGGAGGCTCTTGTCCCGCAGTCGAAGGTTTTCAGTTGAAAATGATTATAATATGGTCTCATATAATAGATAAAGAAAAGCTGATATTATAATGGCAAATTATGATGACAATGATCTTAATAGTATGTTCGCGACTGATAATAATAACCCATGTTGTTCGCGACTAATTATACTAACCCATGTACCCATGTACATGTAGCGCTGTGCGACCGCGGTGTTCTTACCGATCACCAAGGTTAAGCAGCGTTCGACTCCGTCGGCCTGAGATGGGTGACCGTTTGTGGCATTTTCATATTCGAGCGCCTCCGTGCTTCGGAAGGCACGTTAAGCCGTTGGTCCCGGTTACCACTTAATGTGGTAGTCGTTAAGCCGAGTTGGAAGCCTTAAAGGCGGCTTGATAAGTTCTAACAGCAGGTGGCCACAAACCTGCCTCCACCAATCCGCACTTGGTACGCGTGGTGGAGTATGACCTAATCTCTCTCACCTCGATTTTTGTGAGAAGGCCTTTGCCCAGCAGTGGGCAGAATAGGCTGATATTATTATTATATTATTTATGTACTATAATAATCTAATTATAATAAATGTTGAATATAATATATAAGTTATAAGAAATAAAGAGTGGCAGGCCAAGCCAGACATAACATCCGCCTGGCTGGAAGATCTTCCCTTTGACAAATCCTGCCACAACGGTCCTGCCACGAGTACATTGTGGTAGTGTAGTACCCTTTGAATACTGAGCTTACCTGGTAGAATAGACTAAAAATTGTCTAGAAAGAGCATTGCTAACAAAAATGGCGCCGAAAAGCGGCCCTATGTGTGCGTGATGACAGTATTCGATTTTTTTTTTCATTTGTTTAAAAGCTGTCAATGAGTGTGTGTGTGTGTGCGTACTGCAATTCATTTACCCTATGCATACATAAATTTACGAACAGTAAAATACGTATCATAGCGACAGCAAGAATGAAGAGTAACACGAAGAAAGATAGATGTGGCAGTAGGACAGATCCTTTTCTTAGGGACAAGGAAGTCAAAACGTTCACGTAGATAAATAGGAGCTTTGGGGTTATTAAGGAGAGGAAGGCTATGTGAGTCGCGGCGTTGGCAAATAGGTAGCCACTTCAATTTTCTTCGGAACTCTGATACATGATCATATTTAAGAGACCGAAAATGAAGCGGATACACAGTCTGCAAACGTTCCAGCTTTTTAACTAGCTCTTCGGTAGCATCAAGAAAACAGACATCGCCATAGTCTTGAAGTGTTAGGAGAAGAGACTGAGAAAGGGTTATTTTAGTTTGGAAGGGCAAGAACCCAATATCAAATTTTCCTATTCATAAATCGAAACAATATTAATCATCCAATCCGGAATATTGGTGCATAATCCCTAATTCCTGGTTGGTCGAACAAACACGTCCTGAATGACGTCACTAGCATTTGCATATTTGATTGGACGCATCCCAAATATTGTGCGGTTTGCTCATTTTCAAAATAATAATTGAATATCGAACACCAATGTGGCGGTATACGGCATTGATTGCTGTTTGTTTGGGATCTATCCAATTCGACTTATTAATTTTTTAGCCTAAAAATGGTTTAGTTGAAATAATGCGTTTTCATAACCCTAATTACTATGTTATGATATTATGATACCCTTCGATGATTTACTTGTCTAGGTGGCACCTCGCCTGCACGGCTAAGGCGTAAAATTAATTTACTGAATTTGGTAGATACACTTCTTATCGACCGACTTCAGTATCACATGAATGGCTCAACATTGATAACCTCGTAAAAAAAAATACGTTTTATTCTGTCAAATTGTCTCAAAATTATGCAGGAATGAAAATTAAAAAAAAAAATGAATAATCAATTTTGGATAAAGTTCTTGACTAATACTACGAATCTGGAAGTTTGATTTTCGTATTGAATTCCTAAAGCGCTAATCACGTTGGGGGTTCTGTGGTGTTATTTGTTTTTTCTTTTTCGTGGCAATTGCGTTTACATTATGCCATTGTACAAAGTTTTCGAATATTCATTTCTAAATTAATTCAACTACCCAATGAACTTGATGACGAAGATGATAATGAAATTGATGAAGTGCCCCACCCTGGATAGTAAAGTGATGGATACTTTACATACCAATTGCGACGGCCGTTTTGAAGGAAATCGAAAAGGCACGTTTTATCACTTTGTTACAATTACCTTCACTCATGCACATATAGGAACACATAATAGTTAATATTCCACCAACATTACACATTATAATTCGAAATAACACAAGTTTTGGAAATTAAAACAAATTGACAACATCACTCTTCGATTTCCCGCCAAAAAAAACTGGTGTTATTTATGTTGCACCTTGTATAATATACTATTCCAGTTATTCGAATTTTATAGCGCTCAAAGTCACAAAGTTCTACCGTTACCTATACATTTCCTATCGAGCTTTTGGATTCTTCTCCAGACAACACATTTAATTTGATCCTTAAAATTACCAAGATCATCGACCCCAAAAGTTCCCACTTAAAAATCGCCTCAGTCTTCAAGTAATTGCTGATTGATATCGCCAATATAGAATTAATGGATGGAAAGACCGTTGAGTCGCCTCTCGATTTATCTTGCGCCGATAAAACTAACGAACTCTTGACGTAAATTGATTTTAAACGGGCAGAAAGAAAAACTGTACAGGACTGGTGCTTCCGTGTTTTAAATCAAAATGTCTTACTCAAAGGAATACCTTAATTGCTTTTTTTATGGTAAAATACTAGGGGAATCTTTTGTGTAGCAGTAGAATTGTTGATCAGGATTGACAATAATCTTGGGAAGGATTTTTTTTTTGTTAAATATGGAAAGATTGTACTGATGCTTTTGTGCTTTTAATCAAATTATATACTTCCTCAGATGAATAGCACAATTATGTCTGTTGTTTAATAAAGAGAAAGCCTTTGTGCAGAAGTTGGGCAATCGATGAATTAAAAAAATACGAAAAAAAAGCATTTTTTAACTTTTTTAAACCTTACTAGGAGTTGCTCATATTATGTCGCGTTGCAATTAAAATGCACATCAATCCAGGCCCAGGGCCCAAGGCCCGTAGGTCATTTTATTGTGAGAGGAAAGAATGCTACAAAAATTCTCTCTATCTATATCATCATGCCAAATCCCAAGAAAAAGTACCTACAGAGATCAAGCAATTCCTTCTAAACCTCTCTCGCTTCACTTTGATATTTCGTCTCATACACGCTCGCCGGTAATGGAAACTCTTAACTTACCCATCATAAGACATAAGACACGGTATATTTGGTCATGTTGAGCCAGTCCGGTCTTCCTCAGTACCTACATCCTTCCACTTTAGTATTGCCAGTTTTGTCATTCTTTGTATTAAGATTTTTTCTATGTGTCGGAGCCTATTCGAGCAATATTACAATTCATGGAATGTCAGGCAGTTATTGTTATATTAGTAACTTTTTATCTTGTCTATTGACAAACTCTATGCCTTTACTAATTGCGTGAGTGTGTTTAGTTGTGATGCGATAACAGATGTTAGGTGGCGAGCATCAGGGGCGAGCGGTCAGACATATCGCGGAGCAGCTTACCTCACTGCATTCCATCAATCCTCATTTATTGCGACCATCTTTTGATATTTTGATACCAAAGTCTGGATATCAAGGTAGATCAGTGTACTGGACAAGAACCTAGTGTTATTTTAAGATTTTTATGTCCGGCCACCATGCGGACGACTATAAAAACGAAGATAAGCCCACCTTTCACCTTTCTGTTACCAGTATTAAAACGGCCATCTCGAAAACATAGACGCCGATATGTAAATGTCCTAACCATCAATCAGACTATACCGTTTCCCATTTTTACAACAAAAGAAAAAATAAGTGGCCTCATAAGAGTTTCTTTTATTTCCTTTGAAATATGTGAGCCAAAATATAGTTTTACCATCTTTTACCAAATTGTAATTGTCTGTAAGACTTAATGTAAGCCAAAACGCAATACGCCAGCGTACAGAGACTGTATAATTTGTACATCTGTTTCAGCGGTTTGTAAATGATACATGATACACTACAGTTGTACTACGCTTTAATGTATGATTAAGTTATGAGATTTGAGCGGGGTACTTTTTTCTTGGGGATTGAGGTAGTGAGAGTATATGATTCTGGCATAATCTATGCATAAAGTATTAAATAAATAAGCAAACAGCAGGCACGTGAAATTCAGACGGAACACTACTAAGTATTACTTGTAAATTAATTCTGAATCATTTTAACCAGTCGCTAACGATGTGCCTCATAAGCTTATGATCACTCAAAAGGCAATGGGTAGACTTCAAAAATTTTCTGTATAGAATCAGAAATGAAAAGGTACTCTAGAAAATTAGAGTCTTTGCCTCAGCTTACAGAGTTATCAAGCGTGTGCACATACCAATGTGCTCACAACAGAGCAGAAGTAGACAAAGCATATAGCAATGGGCTCGTTCAGTTTATGAGTAATCATTTGCAACAGTTCATTGTTCGAGCAACGTTAAATCAAGTTGAATGCCTTATAAACGGCTTGATAAGTTGTTGTGTCTGTTAATGTAATAGATGCCTACAGAGTTGTCTACACCATTTCGATTTAAATCTAAGTGGTGGGACAGGCCTGTTCACCCTCACCTCGTTTTTTGAAAGAAAACAGTAGTCCGACTATACAAAATCATTGCCTTTTTTTAAGAATATGGTTAAGGATCACTTTCTATCTGCTGGATAATAATAATGTAATGCTAAAAAAATTAGCAACTTTGTATATTTGTGTTGCCTATTATGTATCTATGTTATATGTATTATAGTAGTTACATAATATATAAACTTATAGAGTACGCCAGCAACTGCCCTACATTATTTTAGAAAACTAATGGGGATCATGAGAATTTTGAGAAACTCCGTAAATCTGAGTACCTTAAAAATGGTTCACTTTACCATATGCCAATCAATTTTTCCATATTGCATTGACACATGGGGGTCTGGTACAAAGTCTTATCTAATCACTTTGGAAAGAGCTACACGTGCAATTTTAAAAGTAATGTTAAAGAAACCATTTTTATATCCCACAGACGTCCTTTATAAAGACATAAAAGTATTTCGTGTCAGACAAATATACATTTTTTAGGCTTGCCTTTCTATCCATAAGTATATTGTTCACTCGCATGTTTATGATAATATTTTAGAGAAAAATCAATTACTCTCTCTAGCCCGTTGAGTATCTATTTATATGTAAAACATCACTTTTCTATGTGCACACTATTTCTTCTTCTGGTCTATATAAGTTTTAATCCGTGTCTTATAACTATAACCTGGTTTCCCAAGATACAGGCTTTGCCAAGTTTGGGAACCTCTGACAATTATGTGTAAATTAATAAATTATTATTAGTAATACCATATGTTGCTTCTTCCAATGTACTGGTTGTCTGGAAGAGATTGCTTTAAGCAAAAAGACTGCCAATTGTACCTACTGTCATAATTTATATTGTATATCTGTACTGTAATTACGCTGGTGTACAATTAAAAGTTCTTTACTATCTATCTAAGACTATACTGATTTTTTATTTTATAAAAATAATAACTTTATTATTTAGAGTGTCCGCTTACAACTTGCGCCACACAAAGCAGTTGTTGTGCTTACTATTAAAATATTCACTGGTTAAGTTATAAATCACTGGTTTAACCCCAACGTAACCGCAACAAGTGAACACTTTAAATCCACGCCTAGGGTAATGTTACTTTGTGAAATAGTTTAATTTTAAACCGACTTTACTTGATTCATTATAATTAATTTGGAACGTGCCTTTATTTTGGAAAATTTGTTATGTAATTATAGTATGATTTTGGAATTGAAATTGGTAATTAAAACTTGGTCGGAGTTGTTAGTCTCAGGTGTATGGTATGGATGGCGATCTTGCGGTCCTGGGTTTGAATCCGAGGAAGGCTAAGTGTTATTGTAATTTTCATAGCAAAAAACTTTTAGGAGCATTTCGGAGTGTGAAATTATAGCTGGATATGTTAAATATACGAAGTGCGTTAGCATGCGCTTATACCAATATTGTACCTAGTAACTAGTATGTACATATATAGCTACGTAGGTAAGATGCGCCCGCGCAGCCGTGCTTTGATTTGTTAGTTGTAATACTAGCCGCTAGACCAGAGGTTGCCAGACTTTTTTTATCAAAGACCACTTTCAAAATTTAGCTGGTTCCGGTGGACCCCCTGCAGTTACATTTCTACTATATTCCCAAAACTCAACAAAAATGTAAAGATTAGATCTTACTATGGAAATTTGCGTTGCAGCTGAATTCCAAACACGAATTAATAGTTTTTGAAAAAAAAGTGAGAATTAATTGGTTAATTAATTAATTGATTGTGCTGTGAGTGGATGCCAAAAAATAAAGTTGGCCAATCAAAAAAGTGAATCACTTTTTCCATCTAAATTTACTTTTTTGACATCTAATCACAGTACAAAGAACCAATCAATTCTCACTTATTTCATTTAGAAAACTCCCCATTCGGAGTGGTAAAAATAAAAAGAATAATAGTATATTTTTTTGTGTTGTATTTATTCAAATTTTAATATGTAATTATAACACTATTAATTATTATTGTTATCATATTACATTGTAATATGATAACAGTCGTAATATAATTAAAATTAAACATTAATAACGTAACGTAACTTCTACAATGACAATCACAAAATAGTCATAAATTTGATGGGAGGTATGTACTTGATGGATTGACAGCAAATAATTAATATTTGGCTTCAGTTTTGTAAGGAATAATCGCAAATCTCCCCCTGCGAGCAGCAAGCCATCATCGTTACTTTCAGATGTTAAAGCGAACATATTGTGCACAGTGGGTCTCTTTTCATATTTTTCCTTCAATGCTTGAAAACCTTTACCTATTTTATTAGGATGACAGCTTTTTAGATGATCTTCGAGCTTCGATGGTTTCATAGAGTTATTGCTCAAAACTTTGTTGCATAAAAGGCATATGGGCAATCGCTTGTCTGCCTTTGATGGAAGAAAACCAAAGTTTAAATAATCAATACTATACTGTCGACATTTCTTCTTATTTCGTATCAGTAACCTACCTGTAATTAAAAAAAAATCCTTCGTTAGTAATCATAAGGCGACCTTACTCAACAATATATGGCTATTTTGTCAGAATAGGTTTACCTAGGGTTTAGGCCAGCGTGGTATAGTAGGCCAAAAACCTCCTAACATGTTAAGACACCAAACGCAAAGGCCCCCAGTTCCCGGTAGTCCCGCTGTCCGCTGCCACGGTAGCGGTCGCGGTAACAGCGGGGCAGGGGGTGCGAAGAATCTCCGGGCTACGACACAAGGCTACCAAAACCACCTGACCCTGGCTACGTACAATGGACGCTCTCTACGGCTGGACCAACACCTCACTGAACTCGAGGTAGAACTAGGTCGCATAAACTGGCACATATTGGGGTTATCCGAAGTCCGAAGACAGGGCGAGGACAAGATAACCCTTGAGTCAGGCCACCTGTTCTACTTTCGGGAAGGTGATCGGCCCTCTCAGGGCGGTGTCGGTTTCCTGGTCAACAAAGCTCTCACTAACAACGTTGTGGAAGTCAGCAGTGTGTCGACACGGGTAGCGTACCTCATAATTAAAATCACCAACAGGTACACCCTGAAGGTGGTACAGGTATATGCGCCGACCTCGACATACTGCGACGACATAGCCGAAGCCATGTATGAAGACATAGCCAAGGCATTACATGGCACCACCAAGGCTCACTTCAATGTTGTTATGGGGGACTTCAATGCCAAAGTGGGAGTACAAGAACGCGGCGAAACGATAATCGGACCCCACGGCGTGGGGTGCCGAAACCACAGGGGGCAGATGCTGGTCAACTTTCTGGAGTCGCAGGGGCTCTTCTTGATGAATTCGTTCTTTAAGAAGAAGCCTCATAGAAAGTGGACATGGCGAAACCCCGACACTGTGACGAGGAACGAGATAGACTTCATCATGACTGACAGGAAGTCTATGTTTAGAGACGTCTCCGTGATCAACAGGTTTAATACCGGCAGCGATCACCGACTTGTCCGAGGCGCTCTAAATATAAACTTCAAGGCCGAAAGACGTCGCATGATGAGGTCTACTCTCGGACCTACTGCGCCTCAAATAGCTTGAGGGTCCGAAAAGTTCCAACTGGAGCTTCAAAATCGTTTCGACCTGCTGGAAACCGAAGGCAATGTTGACGAGAAAACCGACACAGTGGTCAAAACGCTACAGGATGTGTCTCGAAGGGTGTTTCCCGGCAAAAGCGGTAACAGAGAGTCTAAACTCTCGCTCGAGACTCTCGAACTTATAAGGCAGAGACCGGAAATGTCATCCACGCAGGCGTCTTCGCCGGATGGGAGGAACCTCAACCGGAAGATCCGGAAGCTGGTGCGTCGTGACCTCCGATGTTCCAACACCCGCACCATCGCGGCTGCGATTGAAATTGAATAGAGGCACCAAAGTCTTCGCTCGCCAGCTAGGTAAATCCCATCTGACGAAACTTAATACAGCGGATGGCAAAACCGTGACCTCCAAGTTCGAGATACTCGAGGAAATTGAGAGTTTCTACAAAGACCTGTACGCATCACGGATGACTAAACCCACGAGACCCAGCGCTGACGACCACAGAGCCCCACTCGCACGCCACGACACGGAAGACATCCCTGATGTCAACCAGGACGAGGTCAGAGTGGCTCTCGAGCAGCTCAAAAATAACAAGTCGCCAGGCGATGACGGAATCACCACTGAGCTCCTAAAAGCAGGCGGGACGCCAATCCTGAAAAAGCTAGCGAGTCTCTTTAATTCCGTCATCTACCAGGGCTTAACACCTCAAGCGTGGAGCGGGAGTGCGGTGGTTCTGTTCTTCAAAAAAGGTGACAAAACCTTGCTGAAGAACTACAGACCCATCTCACTCCTGAGCCACGTCTACAAGTTGTTCTCGAGAGTACTCACAAACCGCCTCGCCAGAAGACTTGACGAGTTCCAGCCACCGGAACAAGCCGGGTTTCGAAAAGGCTACAGCACCGTAGACCACATCCATACTGTTCGGCAGATTGTACAGAAGACCGAAGAGTACAATCAGCCGCTGTGTATGGTTTTCGTGGACTACGAGAAAGCCTTCGACTCCATCGAAACCTGGGCGGTTTTGGATGCTCTGCAGCGATGTGGCATCGATTGGCGCTATATCGAGGTGTTGAGATGTCTGTATGATACCGCCACAATGACCGTCCAGCTCCAGGACCAAAAGACCAACCCGATCGAGCTGCATCGAGGGGTAAGACAGGGGGGTGTAATATCCCCCAAGCTCTTCACCAATGCACTCGAAGACGTCTTCAAGACGCTGGACTGGACTGGGCGGAGCATTAACATCAACGGCGAATACATCTCACACCTTCGGTTTGCCGATGATATCGTCATCGTGGCAGAGTCACTGGAACAGTTAAGCGAAATGCTGCATAGCCTAAATGAAGCCTCTCGAGGTGTCGGTCTCGGCATGAACTTGGATAAAACCAAGATCATGTTTAATGAGCATGTCACGCCGGGACCGATCTACATCGATGGTTCGATGCTCGAAGTTGTTCGGGAGTATGTCTACCTTGGACAAGTTGTCCAATTTGGTAGAAACAACTTCGAGAAAGAAATCAACCGCAGGATCCAATTGGGTTGGGCAGCATTTGGCAAACTACGTCACGTTTTCGCTTCGCCTATACCGCAATGCCTGAAGACTAAAGTCTTTAACCAATGCGTCCTACCTGTTATGACTTACGGGGCCGAGACGTGGACACTCACAGTGGGACTAGTCCACAAATTCAAAGTCGCACAGCGGGCTATGAAGCGAGCTATGCTCGGCGTCTCTTTGAAGGATAAAATTCGTAACGAGGTAATCCGACAAAGAACCAAAGTTACCGACATAGCTCGCAGACTCAGTAAGCTAAAGTGGCAATGGGCTGGTCACATCTGCAGAAGGATCGACGGCCGATGGAGCAAGCGTGTCCTAGAGTGGAGACCGCGACTTGGTAAGCGTAAGGTAGGACGGCCCCCAGCTAGATGGACCGACGACCTCAAAAAGGTCGCTGGGACAGACTGGATGCGGAAGGCAGAGGACCGTGTGCAATGGCGCGTGTTAGGAGAGGCCTATGTCCAGCAGTGGACTACGATAGGCTGATTGATTGATTTGATTGATTGAGGTTTACCTAATTAATCATTGCAATGAAATAACAAAGTATCGACAGCAAACTGATTCTAATTATTAAAAGCAATAAATCGCTTCATAAAACTCTATTATGGATCTTAATCCATAAAGAGAGTTTTATGAATACGGCTGAACCAATTTTAATGTAATGTAAAACATTTTTTCAAAAATATATTTTGATAAATTTCTGTAAATTCAATAGGAAATACTTTTAAATAATATTTTGGTATCAAAACTCCGCGATTTTAATTATTTATGTATTACTTTGAAGCACGTTACGGGTACGTAAAGACGCATACAATTTATGAAAATATATTTAATTAAGTTATTTAGCATTAGGAATCTGAAATATTTACAATCATAATATATCTCTCCTTTAGTGAACCACTACACTGTCGGGTAAAAAAAATTACTAATAAAGTAGGGACAAAAAGTTCAACCTTTCTCGGCATTCTGTTCTTTTATGGAAGTATCTAATAATGATTCTATTCAGTATTTAATTTTTAAAACGTACCTACCACACGCAAACATTACAAATATATTTATTACAACATAACATAAAAGTATATATAACAAATAGGCAGGTAAATACTTACTTTTTCTGACACTAACATCGATTCCCTTTTTTCTTTAGTTTTCTTTTCGAAATTCCGGAAACAAATGAATCCGGAATCAAACAAGTTCATGCAAGATTGCAAGCACACACCACAAGTCGTATTTCGTGCCATTGCACGTCTGAACAAGCGTTGCGGACGGCGGCGGCGGCAGCGGTGGCGCTTTGCAAGTCTCGCAATGTACTGAATATGGAATATGCAAGTTTTTACAAGTTACAGTCGCCGAGCTTCTTAAAATATTATCTGCCTACATTGATAGGTAAAATCAAGCCATTTTAGTTCTTCACTATCGAAAGCAAATCAATTTTCGTGGACCGAAACCGAATTTTTACGAATTATGAACCCCCATTTTTTGTCATGCCAACGTAGACCCCCGTCTAGTCACCCGTGGACCCCTGTGGGGCCGCCTTGGGGACCAGGGCGCTAGACGAATAAACGTGTCTGGTTGTTCAGAGAAGGCCCCTTAAGCGCCTCAGGCCACAATGAAGGGCCGAAGTGACGAGGAAGGCTTCATCAAGGTGGAAAGGAAGAAGAAGCCTCCTCGACAAAACCAGTGTGGGACTGCGCCGGTCGATGATGGCATGTTCCTCCGTTCAGCAGTACCAATGACGCTGCTGTACGTGTCACGGTTACATTACACCACCAAAGCCGATGACATTGTGGAGTATGCCCGTAAGAAGACCCTGTACACTCTTAGGGTCGAGAAGCTGAACTCGCAAAACAATACGGCGTTTAATTCGTTTGTAGTTCGAGTTCCCACTGTCAAGCTGGAAACCTTCATAAGCGAGGAGTTTTGGCCGAAGGGTGTCGTCTTCAGGAGATTTCGTGGAAGACTGCGACATGCCCCTGCACAGCGCAACATGTCGCCGAAATGACATGTTACTTAGGTTATAAGTGTAATATATTATATGTATGTCAGTCTGTACGGTATATATTATATGGGCTGAAATAAATAAATTATTATTGTTAAGAAAATGTTTTGATTTCTTTATCCCTGGCACCCTGCCAATAGGATATATGCTCGCTTCTAATTACAAGAGAACCTAACATCGCTGTTAAAATGTAGGTGTACGTAGTGAACTTCTACCACCCCCGATAGAAAGTTAAGTGATTTTTAATTATTTTTCTAAATAATTTTTTCAAGAATATTTAGTCTTACATATAATCCTGAATTTAACTTTAACAATATTAAAAAACAAAGAATATTCACTCTCATTTTCTGTAACATGAAGTTTTAAATAACTTGAACATTAATAAACATCAAAGAGATTGCACGTGAAACTCCGGTCAACCTGTTGATAATAAAATTCCTTTATAACATATGAATTTAGCTACACGAAAACCCGTTACAAACTTCTTATATGATATTAAAACTTGAACTTTAAACAAGAGTAACCTAAAGTTTGATTTACAGAAAAAAGTCCTAAATTTTTGATTGATTATTGCAATATATCGTCATTGTAAAATAAAGCTTAGGGATTCTGGAAGCCCTTTAAGCTTTGAAGTAGGTACAATGCTTTATACTTTGTAAAACAATGCTTCAAATATGTATTAAAATATGTACAGCTTAGTTATAAGATAGTACTTGTAAAATTTGTCTTTGATATGTTATAGTGTACGAGTAGGTAATCATAATTGACAGTCATGAGAAAAAGTTATTAGCTAATGAAACTAACATAGTTCTTATCCTCACAGGTTCGGTTTATGCTTTATTTTCTTATTTTTGATACTTGTTATATTCTAAGATCATAATTTGGTTAAATTACTATAAATACTTAGCTATAATGACATCGATTAATCTACTTTCCGTGACTATGGGTGCTGCAACCCACTCAAAACGCCGGGAGCTTAAAAATAAAAAATAAACCGCGATAAAATCCGAAAAATAGTTTTATATCATGTGTAATATTCGCGTAAATCTAAAAACACAATATTTTCACATTTGTTTATCCTATCTGCCTACTAATCTTCCACCAGATCGAAATGTGACCTTCATTGAGACGATGCAGAGAAAATGTCGCCTTGGTTTGGTCATGCTCACTATAATGTCTTTGCTTGACTGTCTGACGCGGGTCACTCCCTTCCCTCCGACAGGGTCAAGGGGAGTGATGGCTGTTCTAGTAGTCATACTCGTGAACGGATGCTGCTTGTGGGGACTAGTCCATCTAAAATCCTTTAAACACTCTTTACTGATAACATCATTAGATTCATATCTCGATCGTAAGGATTCACACTGGAGCTAGATCGTAAACTATTTAATTGTTACCTAAACATTGTATCCACACTATATGATTAAAAAAAGAAAAGAAAAAAGAGAAAGAGTGTTAAATAAAAAAAGACAAGGCCACTGAGTTTCTTCGCCGGATCTTTTCAGTGGAGGCCGCGTTCCGATCTGGTGGTAGATTAGTAGTTAAATTACCTTAAAAAAAATGTAAAATTGTCTATTTGTAAGCGCCCCCACAGGACTTATACAAAATATATTATTTGAGTTTGAGTTTACCTTATTATTATTTATTCTATAGTCTTTTTATTTTTTTAACTGTTATCTGACCGTGTTTAATCACCTGCTTTGTAATAACGCCCTAAAAATACAAAAGCAAACAATGATACAATGGATAAAGCAACTTAATACTGAGCCCAAGAGCAAAGGGAGAAATTGAAAACCTAACAGATATTAACAGAAGGAAAATCGTAAACCTGAAGGAAAATACCTCATTTCGATTCAGATTGCGAAAATAGTTCTCGGAAAATCGACATCGAGACAGTAGCGAATTTTAAAATGGCCGTTTGTTCTGGATAAGAAACAAATCTTTTTGTTTTAAAGGAAAGTTTTAAGAAAGTAGAGGAAGGAAGGCATTTATTGCGCTAAAAGCTCCGCCGGAACTAACTTTAAAATGGATTCAACTTTGTCCGTTGCATTTAAGTTGGTCGTGTTTACACCATTGTGTAACATAGTTGTTTTGTGACATTTTTTGGGCATATATAAATATTTCTAGTAGATTTTTTTTATTTAAAACACGGAAAGTAGAAGAACTTTAATAGTGAAATAATACTACTTTCAGGAACATGTTAGCATGTTCTTCCCAGATATGGGGATAGAAATAGTAAACTTGACTCCAGAACTTCAACATGCAAATACATTCAGACAAAATTGGATGATTTTATTTTGATGTATTGTTGATGTATTAGACGTCATGACGTAGACTTAAAATTACTCAAAACATTTTATGGTATGAATGGTTTACCCATTTTCACCAGGTATTTTGGTCTTATTATTCAAAATTTTGAGGCACTGGTAGCATTGCAACCGCGGTGTTCTTACCGATCCCCAAGGTTAAGCAGCGTTCGACTTGGTCGGCCTAAGATGGGTGAACGTTTGTGGCATTTCATATTTGAGCATCACCGTGTTTTGGAAGTCAGTTATCACTTAATTTGGTAGTCGTCGAGCCGAGTTGGAAGCATTATAGGCGGCTTGATAAGTTCCAACAGCAGGTGGCCACAAACCTGCCTCCGCCAATCCGCACTGGGTCCGCGTGGTGAAGTATGACCTAATCTCTCTCACCTCAATTTGTGAGAGAAGGCCTTTGCACAGCAGTGGGACAGTATAGGCTGATATTATTATTCAAAATTTATGAGGCTCTTGGACAAGCAGGTATCCTAACGATGCTTTTCTTCACTCTGACACTAAGTGTAACGTTATGTAGTGAACATAAATTTCTCAAAATACAGCCGGATTTTAATCATAAAGCAGTAGCATAAATACAAGATGGCTATATTGGCACTAGTTTATTGGCACTAGTATATTATAACCTACTAGTACGAAAATAACTAACTATTACAAGAACACCTTTCATCTCGTAAGTAGTGTTCGACCGAACATTTGGCCACCTTTGGCTAAAAATACCACCTTCGGCCAAAACTTCAGCTTTAGCCAAAATGGGCAAAAGTTTTGTCAGGAAACGCTAAAATTGAATGATCTATCACGATTTACGACTTACGAATGCGCGAGAGCGCGGCGGAAGAGGCGCAGGGGGTCACATTGCGTTGCGCCGGCCGGCCGTCATTTCCCGTAAATAATCAAGTCAAAACAGAACGAGTTGCTTAATACAGTCATCACCTTTTTAAAAAAATGCCAATCTTCAACCCAATTTCTTAAGGTTATTAAACTTCCGGCTTCGGCTGAAGGTTTTAGCGATGGCCTATTAAACGGTTTCGGCTTCTGCTAAAAATCGACCTTCGGTCGGACACTACTCGTAAGACATTAAACTACAAATACTTAAACATATTTTTGACACACGTAATTCAATTTTCACTTCGGTGTAACAAGTATTATGCCAAACAAAAGAAGATTCCGCGTAGTCCTTTAAAGCAGACTCTTTAATCTTATTGTTCTTTACTATTTTGAAAACGTTTTCATAGATATCAGCTTTGGTGGATATTTATTCTATTTCCGACTATCCACTTATTTTATCTGAATCAGATGTGCCACTTAGAACTTTTTTTCTTGCAGAGGTGTATATTGTACACTAACATTTCGCCGACGATGTTAGAACCGTAATAAGGGCGAGCCTATAGCTATACTACCGGATATAATTTCGGACCCGGGCCAGCTGACGCCATTTTAAAAAACAAATGTAACAGTCTCGTTGATCTAGTCCCGAATAACTTAGCGATCGTCCTGGGTTCAAATCCTAGATTGGACACAAAAGTAATTTTTCGATAGAAAAATTTCCAGTATCTGTCCTAAGTCTTCTGAATTTTAAATGGGGGCGTGAGTTTTAGTTAACAAAATTATTTGAACTGTTCATAGTAAGTCAAATGCGGCTTTACTCGATACTGACAGTAGCAAGTTAAAAATAAATACATAAAAATTAATACCGTCACGGCTGTATTCCCCAAGCGGGGGTGGCAGATGTGTACTGTGTACAACCAGTTTTCGCCGACGATGTGAGGACACATGTAATAGGGGCGAGCCTATTGCCATATACCGGTTAAAATCCAGATTCCGGACTGATGCTGGGAATTTTTCTATAGAAAAACTACATTTGTCTGATCGTCGTTTCCTTTCCTTTCCTTCCATACGGATGGGGTTCCGAATGCGTGTTTTTTTGAGTACTCACTAGCCTTTTCTTTCTTGATTATTCGTAAATGAGGGACGATTTAGCGCAGTGGTTAAGAGCTTAAGCCGCTCCTTCCACTGTGTCTAACAGTCGCGAGATCGAGTCCCGCACGAGACAAATCTTTGTGTGACCTACAATTATTTGTTCCGGTCTGGGTTTTTCGTGTATCTGAATTTTCATATTTGTAAACGCACCCACGACAAGGGAATAAATCCTAAACAAGGGCAATTTTTTTTTTTAAAATGAATTAAAATACTTTTTGGTCCACGTGAATAAAAAACTTTTGATATTGATGATGCCATGAAAGAAAATTTGAACCGAAATATAATAAAGATTATCCAAGGTCCATTTTTCCTTCAATAGCCATCTGGAATAAGCTGTAAATTTCAGTTGTAACGGTCGCTGAACTAAAAAATACTGTTAATAATTGTAACTGGCAGTACAGGCCTAATACCTGTAAGCCAAATCTGGGAACTTTTGACAAACAATTTTAGCATTATTTTATTCTCAAATCAAAGGAAAGAGAAACATTTCCGCATCTATTATCCTCTATCTTTTAATTTTCATTCATCGTGAGCAACCATATTTTAATACCATTATGGCACTAGTTACATATTTAGTTATATAATAATAATAAGAGTATTAGCCCTGTTAAGAAACTGTCCCACCGTTGGGCACGGGCCTCCTCTCAAACTGAGAGGGTTTTGGCCATAGTCTACCACGATGGCCCAGTGCGGGTTGGCAAACTTCACACACCTTCGAGAAACTCTTAGGCATGCAGGTTTCCTCACGATGTTTTCCTTCACCGTTAAAACAAGTGATAGTTTATTGTTAATACGCACATGCTTTCAAAAAGACTGAGGTGCCTGGGTTTGAATCCGACACCTCAGATTTTGAAGTCCAACGGTCTAACCACTAGGCTATCCCCGCTAATTTAGTTATAGGCGGGATTAACTATTTCACAAATGCCTACTTTATTACTAGACCGTAAAATACAATGTTTCTTAGCGAAAAAATATAACATTCCAATATCACATCACTAGTTCGCAGAAAGAATTGCTAACGAACCGTGTCTCGCCAGGTGGCGCCACAGTTTATACGGCAGCTAGCGACATCACAAACACCTGGATATTATGTGTCGTATACAACGGGAAGCCTCTATATTCTTACTGTTTATACGAAAGAAAGGACTAGTATGTTTGTTTACAATAAAAAGTAACAGAATATTCAAACTTAAACTCAAATAATTTATTTTGTATAAGCCCTCTTACAAATACTCAATTTACATTTTGTTTTTAATCTAATTTACTACTAATCTACCACCGGATCGGAACGCGGCCTCCACTGAGCAAATCCGCCAAAGAAACTCAGCGGGCTTGTTTTTTTTTTTAATTTACTTTTCTTTCTCTTTTTTCCTTTCTTTTTTCAATCATATTGTGTGTATACAATGTTAAGGTTACAATTAAATAGTTTACGATCTAGCTCCAGTGTGAATCCTTACGATCGAGATATGAATCTAATGACGTTATCAGTAAAGAGTGTTTAAAGGATTTCAGATGGACTAGTCCCCACAAATAGCACCCGTTCATGAGTATGACTGCTGGTACAGCTATCACTCCCTTCGACCATATTAGAGGGGAGGGAGTGACCCGCGCCAGATAGCCACCGCAAGCAAAGACATTAGAGTGATGGTATTATAGTGATAATATTCTGCTGGTTTGAGTTACTTAGCCTCTGTATGGTGTACAAAATATGCTAGCATTTTATCAGGTTATTTGTATTTTGGCAGACAATGCCGCCATTATTCTGTTTAAAATATTTGTCACAGACGCTGTTGTTTGGGATTCTCGCGGAATTTATTGAATACGATATTCGAAAAATTGCGCTAGAAGAATAAGAGCGTGTTAGAATAGTTCCACTTTAATGTAGATTACTCATTACTGTTTGAAATAATTTTTTAAGCGTAGATAAATTTTACTAATAGAGTATAGTTGGTATAGTATGACTGATAGAAATACATCAATGTCTGGATTTTAGAAATAAACAACAAATACTTTTTAAGTAGCAAATGTTAAAATTTAAAAAGTCCTAAATGATATTGCATTGTTAATATTAATTAAGCAAATCCGCAAGCCAAAGCTAGTCTTATATAGAAGCAAACGAATCCGTACGATTAATTTATATTAAAACACGTATATTTTTCTAACAAAGGACAATAGAAGCTATATTTTGTACGCAGGTGTGATTTTATTTTCCAATGAAACCATCGTAAAAGTAGTATATTTTATGTTTTCGCCTAAAGAATAGGAATACACATGTATTCAGTAGCTTTCTTATATTTAAGTGTTTGCGTTAAATACTGGAATAAGAGGTAGACACTGAATTAAAGGGTGATTAAAGATAAGTAGCAGAAACGATAGATAGACAGTCGCTCAGCGAGCTATGGAAAGAGCTATGCTCGGCGTTTCTCTACATAATCTGGAATTAGAAGATTCATGGAAGAATCAAGGTCAACGACATAGCTCATAGGATTAGCAAGCTGAAGTGGCAATGGGCGGGCAAATTATCGCGAAAATCGGACGGGTGTTGGGGCAGAAAGATTCTAGAGATGAGACCATGTATTGACAAGCCCAGCGTGGGACGGCCGCCTGTCAGATAGACCAACAATCCTGTGAAGATCGCAGGAAGTCGTTGGATGCAGGTAGCATTGAACCGGTTACGCTGGATAGCGATTGGGGAGGCCTATGTTCAGCAGTGGACAGAAGTATAGGCAGAGATGAGATCCTCACCTTTAAATACTAACTGGTTTAACTAGCGGTCATTGGAGCAGAAAGATTTTTAAGTGGCGACCATCACCTGAGATGTTTACAGCACAAAGCTGATCAAGGTCCACGTCTATAGTGGATGTTTTTATAATAATATAAATAATTATAATTAATTAACTGTTCAAATAATTTAATATCTATTGTAGAGTCTTCTAACGTACACCTTGGGCTGATGTTTGATTGATACACTTATAGATTGATGATAAGTGTTTATTGATAATAATTGTTATGACAAATGACGTATGAGTTCACGCTATGAATGATAATTGCAAACTGATTGTGTATTATGAAATGCCGCGCGTCGCAGGTAAAGTGCTGACGTATCAAAATGTACTTTGCTTGTATCACTGGTGACGTCGCCCGGTTCACTCCGCTCGGTGCACTGCGATGATCGCGACGAGTAGAGATGGTAAGTCTTTCTGATGCCGTTGCGTACTGTACGCAAGGGTCGACTCTCTGCCGCGCTGCTGACTGTGGCAGCCCGTAGACCAGGGGGTTGACACGCGCCTGCATCTGATGCCACAGGTAGATGATTATGGCTAGGGCAATGCCTGCTACCAATGCGTAAATAGCCACGTAGTGATGAATATTGTGGTACGTGACTCCACTCGCTAGGATGCTTGGCTCATTTTCCTTGATCTTCTTGATAGCCGTACTGATCTCATCTAGACCTTTTGTACGGTCTTTTTCGTCTGTGTCATCCAAATTAATAAGCGGAATAGACAGATTAATTACATTATTAATCGGCGGAATTTCTACATTCACCAAACTTGCTTTCGTTTTCATAGTATTCGATAACATTTTGTGTGAGTAAATTGTAAATGTATCGCCTCTTATGATGCAACCGTCACTCATTATCATTACGCCGGCCTTGCTGAGTCGCTCGGACGTAATACTATCCCCACATATGATCCGTACGGTGCATTGTCCGCAGAAAAAGTAATAATATGAATTTATTTTGTTTAATTCCACCCAGTTATCGCTGCATGTTTTTACTTCTGTTTGAAATTGATTGGATAGGTGTTCTCTTGTGCACAATCTTTCGTCAAATGTCATTTGATGAACGGGTTGTTGCAATCGACATATGTATTCCTCATTGTCATAGGGAACACATTTTTGAAGGTCGTCTTCTGACACGGGTATGTAGGAGTCTTTTTGTTTATTGATAGCCACAATGCTTGCAAGAGGCACGATGCTGATCATGTTAGCTCCAAGTTGATGAGGAGTCCTTATGAGTTTGTAAAGCTCATAATATTCTCGACTCACTAAAGGGACTCTCACCTCAAAAATGAGGTATCGTTCAGTGCTTCTCGCTCTAACTTTCAAAAGATGAAATATTTTTGTTAGGTCCGTCTGAATATTGTTTATAGGGATCGCTAAGTCATTTGATATTTGACCAGAGATAATATTGAGTTCATTTCTCAGCTGGTCAGGCGTTAAAAGGTGAAAATTGAACTTCTCGTTGTGGATATTTGTTAATATGTCCACCACTGTGTCTTGGATATTTTTCAGATTGGTTAAAATATTGTTAGCGATCACAGCTGATAAGGTGACGCTATTTTTCTGATCTGTTTTCTTAATTTGTAAGGCCCAATCGCTTGCTGCGTTCTCTACGCTTATTATGTGCCGATGAATTAGTTTATGCTGTTTGTCCATAGTTTTCCACCCTTTTAATTATATTGAGCTCTGCCTCCACGTGCCTAGAAGTCTGAATTTCTCCACAATAAGGCGAGATGATTTTGATTGCTTCTGATCAGGTCAATGTCCTTTTGATATTCCTGAGCAAAATTATCGTCCAAGATTCCAAACAGACTGTGAGCGACATAGCCAACGCCATTGATAAGACCTCTTCGTCGCCGTACTCCAAGTTTATTTTGCTGACCAAGTATAATGTTATTGTAATGCTCGAGTTCATTGAGCCCGTGACGTAGTTCGTAACATCGCTACATCGCATTGTGATATTTGATTCGCCGCACATATGTTTTCTAAATGGTTAATATATTTCCGGAACATTTCCGTTCCACGCCAATATGGATTCATATCACAATAAACAATCAGTTTCCATTCGTCTCGTTCTAATCGCATGTTAACTGTCTTGTCAAAATAGAGGCTCTGGCTATCGTTAAAATTGGTGACTTTGTATTCGCACGTTACTGGGGAAAACAGCAACATGAGTAACATCATTGTTGTAAACAAGAAATTACATTTTCTTGACTTGCTTGTTTCGTACCCCTTCAGACTTTCTTTCTGTAACGTTTTCTTCTGCTCGAGTCTCATTGATAGGTAATAGTGATAATTTTGTAATGGGTCTTTTCATTTTTCCATTCTTTGATTGTAGAGTTACCACGCGTACGTAACTGCCGGGGTGAAGGTCAGTCACTCGTCCCATGGCCCATTTTCCCGCCGGAAGACTTACATCATGGATGATGACAATATCATTGATTTTCATATTCTGCCGAGGCTGACGCCATTTGCTGCGTGATGAAAGTTGACACAGGTACTCGGCTCGCCATCTTTTCCATGTATCTTCAAAAATTTTTTGTGTGAGTTGCCATCTCTTACGTAAGTCTCTTTCTGTTTCAATAACCCAGGGGTTGGTCCACTTGCTAGGAAATGTGACCGAGTGAGACAGTCCAAGTCCTCGGGATCTTCACTGAGGGCACACAATGGTCTGCTGTTCAGACATGCTTCCAGTTGAGCTAGTAACGTGGAGTACTCCTCATAGATGAGTTTTTGCTCACCGATGACCCTTTTGAGGTGATACTTTAAACTCTTAACGGCGGCTTCCCAGAGACCTCCAGCACTCGGCCAAAGGGGGGCGTTGAAATGCCAAGTTATCTCCATGTCTGTTATTGCCGTTAAAAAGTTATTGTCTAGAGTTTTCTGAAGATTGATAAATTGTTCATTAAGCATTCTGCTTGCTCCCACGAAATTTGTGCCATTGTCGCTGTACACGTGCGCAGGGGTGCCTCTCCGCGCCGCCATTCTTCGTAGGGCTGCCAAGAACGTTGAGGAGCTCAAGTCAGACACCAACTCGAGATGCATAGCCTTTGTAGCCATGCAAACGAACACAGCAATATAGCCTTTGGTTGTTTTCACTCCTCGACCTTTGTTTGCTTTCACTTCAACATACCCTGTCAAGTCAACCCCAGTGTGATAAAAGGGTAATGATGAATTGGTACGTGAAGTAGGCAGGTCGCCCATCAATTGCTCATGTTTCACAGGGTCATGACGTCTGCATTTAACACAGTTTCGAAGACGTTTCTTCACGGTTCGGTTACCTCCTATGATCCAGAACTGTTGTCGTAACCAGGCCAGTTTTAGGCCAGTTCCACCATGAAACGTAATCTGATGCCCTTGATCGATCAACAAATTACTGATATGACTGTGTTGAGGTATGATAATCGGATGTTTCATGTTTTGATGGATATTAGCACTTCTGATTCTTCCTCCAACTCTGAGTAACCCTTCTGGATCGATAAAAGGGTTTAATGTTAGCAATTTGCTTTTCCTCTCCACTCGGTTATACTTTTGAAGATAGTCAATGCCTTCCATGAATGCTTCCTTTTGTGCTTGCTTGATTAGAATATTTTTCGCTTTCTTCAACTCCTTTATTGTTAAATAATTTGGTTTCTGTTTGCTCAGCAAAATAGCGCGTAAAATCCACGCAAGTACACGGGTCGCGCTATTAAAACTGCTATATTTGTTTAATAAGTTTTGAGCTATGTCATTGTTATCTTGTATCAGTGTAGCAGTTGTTTTTGATATTTTCTTCATTTCTTCCGTCGTACCGTAAATTTTTTGTTTTTCTTGATTTATATCCGGATTAAAAAATGACAGCCATTCGGGTCCGTGCCACCATAAGGAATGATTTTTCAACTGATCTACTGATAACCCTCTACTTGCACAGTCAGCTGAATTTTCTGATGATTTAACGTAGTGCCAGTTGTTTATTGGTATTATTTCTGTTACTTGTTTCACCCTGTTAGCCACGAAAGGCTTCCATCGGTTAGGGTCTCCTTGAAGCCAACCAAGGACAGCCGTTGAGTCGGACTATCCATAGACCTTGATATTATTACCTTGCTTGACAAACAAATCTGAACAACTGCCATTAGCTTTGACAGCAAGTGTGCACCCATCAATTCCAATCTTGGTAGTGATACAGTCTTGTTGACAGGAACCAGTTTTGATTTTCCGGCCACAATGGTAACAGGTAATGAGCGCTCATCGTGATCTTGTTTGTTGATCTTGCAATATATGACACAAGCATAGGCCTTTGGTGTCGCGTCACAAAAGCCATGTAATTCTATGTTTTCATTTTTGTGGGTCTTGAGCCATCTTTGCACTTTTATTTGGTTAATATTTGGCAACTCTTCCTTTATCTTCAACCAGGTATTGTTAATGCTTTCTGGTACGTGATCATCGACCAAACCGTTTGAAATAGTGATTTGAGTTTGGTAGAAATTGGAGACAACCAGCCAAGAGGGTCAAAAATTTTTGATATGTCTGATAATAATGACCTCTTCGTCACTGGTTTATGGATAGATTAATCTTGATTTGATATGTGAACTGATCATCATAGGGTTGCCATTGTAGTCCTAATGTTTTGGTTGATTCTTGATGTCTGAATTCGAATGCTTGTTGTTGGTTTGTAGTGACGTCATCTAATATTTCTGATTTATTAGAAGACCACTTGCGTAAGTTAAATCCTCCAGTTTTCAATAAATTTATCAGGTCTCTTTTTAGCTGAATAGCATCTTCCAGGCTGTAATGTCCGGTTAGGAGGTCATCCATATAAAAATCTTGTTCTAAGACCTTGGATGCTGCTGGATATCTTGACCTTTCATCTTCTGCAAGGCGTTTTAGAGTCATCATAGCGAGAAACGGTGCCGCCTTCGTACCGTACGTAACCGTTGTTAGCTCGTACTCTCGCAAGATGTCATTTGGGGACTCCCGTCATACGATTTTCTGGTATTGTTGGTCTTTCTCATTACAGAGAACTTGCCGAAACATCTTCTCTATATCAGCTGTTAATACGTACTCATATTGCCTCCATCTTAAAAATTATCTTCAGCAAATCTTGTTGTGAATTCGGTCCAGTGTACATTAAATCATTCAAACTAAGGCCTGTCCATGTTTTCGCTGACGCATTGAACACAATACGTAATGACGTGGTAACAGAATCGGCTTGTAATACACAATGGTGCGGTAAAATGCAGTCAGGCAAATTTTTATGTAAACACTCGCGCATGTGCCCCAATTTAATGTATTCATTGATAAAGGCCTTGTAATCTGTAGCAATTTGTTTGTTTCTTACGAATCTCTTCTCTAATTGATAAAATAGCGACACAGCTTTTTGTTTCGAATTCCCGAGCTTGTGATCAATTTCTGGTTTCAGCGGTAATCTGACCACATATCTCCCGTCATATCTTCGGAATGTTTCTATATTGTTTCTATACTGTTCTACAGCTGATCTTCTTTGGACATAGTGACGTCATTGTCTGCGATGTCTTCGATTGCCCAAAATCGTTGTATGTCTTCTACATTGTTCAATACTACGTTGCATTGATAAGATTTGACATTCCCGCATAAAATCCAGCCAAGTTGGGTTTGCTGTGCTACTGGCTGTAATTCATTTTCTTTGATAATGCCGGCCATTATGATTTCGGAATAGACTTCTGCGCCGAGTAATAAATCGACAGGTAGGCTTGTATTGAAATCTGGATCTGCGAGCTGGACAGTTTGCAGATATGGCCATGATGGCTTTGCGAATGTCTGATTCGGTAGGTTATTGATTAAGCTCTTCATAATAAACACTTCCGTTTGGAATGTAAAATCGGAATGCAACGAGGATGCTGTGATATTGATCACCCCTTTGCAGCTATTTTGATTGGAACCAACGCCAGATATGACGCTTTTGCACGTTCTTCATGTAATACCAAGTAATTGAGCTCCATTTTCCGAAATTAGGGATACTTGGGAGCCCTGATCGATTAGTGCTCTCAATATTACATTTTTTGATTCATCTGCGCCCTTAACTTGAACGAGGGCAGTTGCTAGTAGAATTTCTGTGATATTTTGATTAGCCACATGCGTCACATGGTTTTGTTGTTCATGGGAAATTGTCGGCATTGACGCTTCTACGTTGTACATGTAGCAAAGTGTTGTGCCGTCCCTTGCAGACGCGACACGTTGCTCGAGAAAAACATGCCTTATCTTTATGATCATAAAGGCAGTTTACGCATAAATTAAATTTCTTGATAGTATTAAGTTTAATATCTGGTTTCGCGTTTAAAAATGTTTTGCAGTGGAACAATCCGTGGCTATCTTTGCAAAGTGGGCAATTCTGTGTCTTTGTTGCAAAACTTTTCCATGTTGTATTACGAATAATTGGCATGTTTGATTTATGTGTGTTTAAATTATGCTTATTTTCGTTATAATATTGTCTCTTGCTTGGAGCATTCTTGAAAACATCTTTTTCCTTGTTCGTTATGGGTTTTTCTATACATTGCTTATGTCGCGATGACTCCAGTGACGTATACTTGTTCTCCATAAACTTTAAAAAATCTGCTAATGTCTGGAACTCTCTTGGGTTTTGTAATGATTCGATGTATTCACCATGTGTCTGACTGTCTTATTTTTGTGATAATAAGTGGACAATCAGCGGACCCCATTTTGATATATTGACACCGAGATTTTTGATGGCGTTAAGGCACTCGTTGGTAGTGTCGAATATATTTTTGATTTGATTGTCCGATTGTTGCTGCAACGTATTTATTGATAAAAGTATGTTAACATGCGAGCTAAAGATCAGTTTCTTATTATTATATCGATGGTTCAAGATGCCCCAACATATTTGATAATTGTCGGAACTGATATTTAAATGCTGAATGATTCTTTCAGCCTCCCCATGTAGCTTGCCTTTAAGGTACTGCATTTTCTGTGCGCTGGAGATTGATCTATTGTTATGGACTGTTTCGGTAAACAAATCTTCAAATCACTTATGGTAATTGCCTCCAAAGCTGGGGATTTCTATTTTTGGTGTACAGTTGTCTCGGTGAGAAGCTGACCACATCATAGTATTGATAGATTTTTTCATACCGTTATATAACTTCTCGTACTTGCTGTATATATTTTCATACTCTTGATCTTCCTCGTACAATTCACTATCGATCTCCCAGTGTAAAGAGTCGATAGCAGTCCATCTGCTCTCAATTGTCCTGAGCACATCTTGAAATTCCCATTTTTCGGAAATATTTTCCAAATCGACACTCATAATTGCACGAGATAATGCTTTAAAATTACTTTTTTGTTTACGAAACATTTCTTCTAACTTGCTTGCATTCCCTTGAGACATCATTTTGCTAAAGCTTGACGTACCTGCAGCAGGGCTTCGGTTCACTTGCTCTGGGTCACCTGATAATTTATCTTTAGATGTGTCTTGATTTTGAAAGTCTGACAAGCGAATTGAAGGGATCATCGGTGACTGATCCCTCTTCTTAGTATCGCCGTCGGTAACTTCGTACTGCTGTAGTTTTTCTTTGACTTCTTGGTAATATGTCATGGTTTTATGATAGACGTGTTCCGTAAAATAAGTGTCACTACGGTCGTCCAAGTCACATAATTTCATATGATTTATTTGGAACTTTCCCCAGTAAGTTTCTAGAGTTTCCAAACGTTTCTTGATGTAGACAGGCGTCTTACAATCACAAGACGCTTTATAGCTTCCGTCAGTTGCGATTGGGTAGCTAGAATGTCCTCCATGGTGCTCATGATGAATTTGTTCTTGATTTGCTTGATTGGTGTTGTTATTCAAAAGTTTGTATGTTTTGCAATCCCTTTACGATATGTGCGCCTTCTCAATTCAGTTGGGGAGACCCGCTTCTGGGAGGCCAACCGAACCGATTCGCTACCGCAAAAAGAAACACAAAACACTTTCCTCGATGATGGAGCTGTAGATGCAGGTACTGAGGTATGCACCCACAGGGCGTCCAGTGCGTAGGAACCTGCACGCGGCTCTTAGATAATCACACGCGAATTGATCCCACTTACGCGGAAGCTTGAAGGACCATAAAGATGTAGAGTCTTCTACCGTATACCTTGGGCTGATGTTTGATTGATACACTTATAGATTGATGATAAGTGTTTATTGATAATAATTGTTATGACAAATGACGTATGAGTTCACGCTATGAATGATAATTGCAAACTGATTGTGTATGATGAAATGCCGCGCGTTGCAGGTAAAGTGCTGACGTATCAAAATGTACTTGCTTGCACTGTATATCTATGATACATTTATCAGTGAGCTCAAAACTAGACAGAGAGTCTGTATTTTGGAGTTTAGTGATCTTAAGTTGAGTTTGTAAGTTTAGTGAACTAAAATGTGCCGTTGCCGGTCCCAAGCCCGGATGAAAAAAGAGGAGGGTTGGTTAGAGGGAGGCAAGTCTACCATAAAATGCCAACGCCGAGCACTGGGCGGCGGTAAATAACCCAGCCCCCGGATCCACCTAGAGACTCGGAGCGGTACTAGTCGCCGTGAAGGACTAAATCCCTTCGAAATACTGATGTGGAAGGACGTGGGAACCCACCACAATTATTTCCCAAGAAAGTCATGGAAAAAGGAGCATTTCAGAATGAGTTGTTGGACAATCCGGCTGACGCCCGGCGCCATTTGGTACTCGGGCCGAATGGTGTGAAATCTGTTACCGAAGCTTCCGAAGAGGCGTGCCACCAGGCTTCCGTAGGAAGAGATGCTACTGATGGCGCAACAAAATTCCCAATACGATCACATCAACGTATTGGTACCTGGAACGTTAACGGTTTACCCCAGACAGGTAAATTGAGCATCGTGGATAAAGAAAGAGCTAACCACAACATTTCTATCCTGGGTATTAGTGAAACACATCTCCGTGGTTAGGGTCATTTTACCACCACGTCAGGAAGCACACTATATTTCTCAGGGCTGGAGGACTCTAGCAGAGGCGGTGTAGCTATACTTTTACCATCGAACATGAATAAGTTCGTACTTGGATCGCAGTGTCGCACAGAATTATTACAATGAAACTGAATACCAAACCTTGTCTCCTCAACATCGTGCAAGTTTACGCCCCTACGGCACAGTCCACGGAAGAAGAGATCAATGAACTTTACGGTAGACTTGAGAAGACTTAAGATGACATTCCACGCTGACAAATCACAATAATACTTGGAGATTGGAATGCCAAGATAGGCAACACAGAACCTGTACATGAACTTAAAGACATCATAGGCAAATATGGCCTGGGCACTAGAAACGAACGGGGACAACGTTCTGTACAGGAAGAGGTCTAACCGTTACTAACACTATCTTATAACATCACAAGAGACGACTCTACACATGGAAATCTCCTGGCGACCGTTTTAGGAATCAGATAGACTATATACTAGTAGACAAACGCTAGAGACCCTCTATCAAAAATGTGAAGACCTTCCCTGGAGCCGAATGTAGTTCAGACCATATGCTGCTTGTTGCATTCTTCTCTGTTCGACTAAAAGCTATCCACCAAGGTTCGCAACCCAAACTCAGATCTCTGAATCCGATAGAACGTGCCCATTTTCGAAGTCTGACAGAAAGAAAATTCACCGATTCTTACCCACCATCGACAGCCGATGCCAATTTCTTGTGGGATCACTTAGAAACCAAAATCAATGAGGCTCTTGACGACGTTGTCTCTAAAAAAGAAAAAGACCAGAAAGATCCACATGGATAACCGAAGAGACGTGGAGCCTAGTTCAGCGCAGGAAAGATATAAAATGCAAAGGTCTTCAGGATCCCACCGTAATGAAGGAATACTCAAAGCTGTGCAAAACGATAAATAGGGGAATGCCGCAGGAATAAACACCACTTCACCATGGGTATGTGTCGAGAGGTGGAGTCCCACGCATTGAAGCTGCAAACTTCGGACCTTTTCAAGAAAGTCCGCCTGCTAAGTAAAAAATTCAAGCCCAAGTCTTGGGTCATTGAAAATACTGAGGGAAAACCCTTGCACGAATTTGACAAAATTGCCGAACGTTGGCGAGGTTACTGTCAGCAACTATATGGAAAACCCTTCTCTGCGTTGTCCAACACCCGATTGGACTGGAAGTTCTTGGAGCTAGAACCTGACATACTAAAATCAGAGATAGTTGCAGCGATTAACCGTCTCAAAATAAAAAAGGCTCCAGGACCTGACAACATCACCTCTGAAATCCTGAAGGCCTTGGGTGACAAGGGCGTTTATACGCTGCACAAGATCTGTAACAACGTATGGCAAAACGGAGAGTGGCCGAAAACATGGACACAATCTGTCATTATCCCATTGCACAAGAAAGGATCAACAAAAAAATGCGATAACTACCGCACACTTGCCCTCATCTCTCACGCCAGCAAAATTCTTCTTTACGTGATAAACAGCAGGATTCGTTATTACCTCGATTCGCACATCCCTCAAAAACAAGCGGGTTTTGTGAGGGGCAAAGGCACCAGGGAGCAAATACTAAACGTCAGGCAAATTGTTGAGAAATGTTACGAGTTCCACACACCAGTCATCATGTGTTTCGTTGAATATAGTAAGGCTTTTGACTGTATCGACTGGAACTGCTTGTGGGATATTTTAGCGGAATTGGGTGTACCTCAACATCTCACCGCACTGCTACAATCCCTATATTACAACAGCCAGGGATTTGTGAGAGTTGATAGGACTGCATCCGATCTGTTCAGTTTCCAGAAGGGTGTCCGACAAGGGTGTATTCTATCACCGATCCTGTTCAACATATACGGCGAATACATCGTGAGGAAAACATGCGACGGCTGGAATGGTGGCATCACTATTGGAGGACGCAAGATTTCGAATCTGCGATACGCTGACGACACCACCCTTCTTGCAGCAAGCGAACTCGAGATGAGCCTTTTGTTGGACAGGATGGAGCGCACTGCTGGTAAACTCGGACTCGCAATTAACAGATCTAAGACAAAGCTTATGATCGTTGATCGCTCAGGCAAGCTGGAGCTCAGTGGGACACTCAATTTGGAATTTACAAACAACTTTGTATACCTGGGCTCAAACATAAGCAACAATGGCTCTTGTGAGATGGAAATTCGCAGAAGGATCGGGATGGCAAAAGGCGCCATGTCACAGCTTGATAAGATATGGAAAGACAGAAACATCTCTACCAACACCAAGAGCAACTTAGTCCAAGCATTGGTGTTCTCCATATTTATGTACGGTGCCGAGACATGGACCCTCAAGAAGGCTGACCGCGACCGCATTGATGCTTTTGAGATGTGGTGCTGGAGAAGGATGCTAGGTATACCATGGACAGCACACCGCACTAATGTGTCAATCCTAGCTGAACTCAAGATCCAAACTCGACTGTCCACTACTTGCCTGCGCAGGGTTCTAGAGTATTTTGGTCACATTGCTAGGAAAGACAGTGACAACCTCGAAAAACTGATGGTCACCGGTAAAATTGAAGGCAAGCGACCACGAGGAAGGAGCCCAACACGCTGGACGGATTAGATTCGCACAGCTCTTGATACCACGTTTCACGATGCTCTGCACTCGGCTGCAGATAGGAGTGGATGGCGACTCATCATTCGCAGAAAACTGCACTCTAACATATGACCACGACCCTCAGTAATGAGGAAACCGACGCAAGGAGGAGGATCTAAAATGTAAGATAATAAGAATAGGATATGAAGAAAAATAATGAAACAATTAAATAAATAATAAGACAAATAAACCTCTACAACCTTCAAATAAACCTCATAGAAAAATGAGATTAATAATAGTAAATTTAACCCTATTAAGAAACTATCTCGCCGTTGGGCACGGGCCTCCTCTCAAACTGAGAGGGTTTAGGCCATAGTCCACCACGCTGGCCTAGCGCAAGTTGGCGAACTTCAAACACCTTCGAGAAACTCTTAGGCATACAGGTTTCTTCACGATGTTTTCCTTCACCGTTAAAGCGAGTGATAGTTGATTTTTAATACGCCCATGCTTTCGAAAAGACAGAGGTGCGTACCTGGATTTTTAACCTAAGACCTTATCTAAAGTAATCATAAACACCGTCATGCCTATTTTTCCGAAGCAGACAGAGGTGGCAGATGTGTATTAAGGTACCTAACCTAAATACACATCTGCCACCTCAATGTAATTGGCGCGATGTTACTGTCATTATACCGGGCACAAGGCCACAATTCTAGACACCAGACTGTATTTGAGATTTATCGTTAGAATAAGCCTGGACCAGAATTCGAAACCAAGACTTTATGATCGGCAACCAAAGTTAGTAGATATTAGCACTGTACAAAAATATGCGAGGTAGTCACTGTATATATATAATTGGACGAATCACCTGAAAAATCCTTTTCAATCCGAAACAATGATTTTGATCAAAGTACACTCGACCACAAAAACATCCGACAAATTACAGCCTATTCGAACAATACACATGCTCTGCCATTGTTTCCTCCTATAAACTAAGTCATCTGTCAAAACGTCGAACACAACGTACGCACCCATGTTACGAGGCTGCCAATAACATTGGTACGTACAATGCGTTGATTGTCTTCCGAAAAAACGCCTCTTGTATTCATTGTATTGTGAAATTATGGTCATCGGGCTATGTGAGATTTTCGTGTTTTTCTTTTGTGTAGATATTACATCCGTTCCATCTGAAGTGGTAGACAGATTTAGAACAAATGAAGGATTATTTATATCCCAATTCTCCATGTTTCTGCATTTAGTTCATTGGCAGAGGGGATCGGTGGGGACAGGTGTATGTGTGTTGGAAATAAAAGCCTCCGATAAGTCTTCCGACTCCGCTTAACGACTACCAAATGAAGTGACAACTGGGAAAAATGGCTTGAAGTGTCTTTTGAAGCACGAAGGCGCTCTAAAATCTAAATGCCATTCCAGTCACCCATCTCAGACCGACTGGGTGGACGCTGTTTAACCTTGGTGATAGCTACGTACACTGCACTACATACCATAGCGCTACAAGCGTTGCACTGTAAAACAAAAGAAGATATTAATTACGATGACTGTCCAAAATCTTTATATATAAAATTTCAGTGTGAGTCTGTTCGTAATTCTTCTCCTTCTAAGCAACTAGACCGATTTTGATTAAATATTTTTGTACTTATGGAGTCCACCAGGATAGTTCTTAGTTATAGTAGAACTACTGGACTCAATAGGCGGCGCTTTTGTCGACCAGGTGCAAAGCCGCGAGAAACTGCGAGTTCTTTTTAAATATAGCCACACAACAGAATTGATTCCTGTGTCGTGAGTGCGTTTACGAACATGAAAATTCACATAAACAAATACTCAGACCGAAACAAATTATTATGTGTCACACAAAGATTTGTCCCGTGCGGGAATCGAACCCGCGACTGTTAGACACAGTAGGTAGAGCGGCTTAAGCCGCTTAAGAGAGCTTAAGCTCTTAACCACTGCGCTAAATCGTCCGTCAAAGTATAGTATCCTCTAAAAATAATTTACAAATTAAATCAGTATGTTCGCGATACACGGAATATATTTTTCCAATATTTCTCTGGAGTCCTCCAGGGGATTTGCATAATATTATTACATCAAAGAGAGTAACGAGATTTTTTCATTAATATCAAAACTTTTTTAAGGCACACATACGCATTCACGACCTAACTCTCAAAGGAATAGTCAGAGGTATTCGACACTCTATATACTAGTTATTTTTTTAACCTTCTATTATTTAGTACTAGCTTTTACCCGTGGTAGCACCCGCGGTAATTTTATAATTTGACATTTGTAGGTATAGTATTTTATCTACCTGAGGGATCATTTTTCAGAAACGTTGAAACACATAGTCCCTTATTTCTTACCGAAAGTCCGTGTGAATTTTTGTATGCCTAACTTGAATAATTATGGGTTCCCCATACAGACTGTCATCCCCTATTTCATACCTTTAAGTGTGTTTATTTGAGACAAAAAGTAGCCTATGTCCTTATCCCAGCTAAAATGTATATCCATGCCAAATCTGATCAAAATCTGTTCAGCTGTTTAGGAGTGAAAAAGTAACAGAAAAACAGACAGACGGACAGTACGGATTATTTAGGGTGGCATTATTAAATAATTTTAAGTCTCTATTATTTTATTCTGCTACCCTTGCTTGGGGAATATCGGCGTGACGGTGTTTATTATAATATAATAATATTAACCCCATTAGGAACCGTCCCACCGTTGGGCACGGGCCTCCTCTTAGACTGAGAGGATTAAGTTCATAGTTTACCACGCAGGCCCAGTGTGGGTTGGCAAACTTCACACACCTTCGAGAACCTCTTAGACATGTAGGTTTCCTCACGATGTTTTCTTTCACCGTAAAAGCAAATGATAGTTAAATTTTTTTCGTATATGTCTCATCCTAGGCGTTAATTAAGCAATGATGTGATCCAGACCGATTTCGGCCATTGCGACCGCATGAGCTCCGTTATTGTTAACGATCGTGCGCTCGCATGTGGCTTATGTAGCCAATCTTCTTGGTAAAGATCCTCACACATTGCGGGCATGTGAGCAAACCGTTAGTATATGAATAATTGATCGCCACGGGTGATCGGGCTTTCAATTGATCACGCTTTGCATCAAGGTTAGGGCGTCGCTGAGCTTCAAAGCTCCAGGCTGTGGATTTGACCAAAGGCCTCCACTCCGATAGGTTAGCGGCTTGTTTTTCCTACTGAGAGGGCTCTATGCCGCACCTCTTCCTGTGGCGCTTTAGCACATCTTTGTACCTAAGGAGCAGTCCACCATGCTTGCGTTTGCCCTCCTCAAGTTCAGCATAGAAGATGCGCTTCGCTACACGCTGCTCTGCTATCCGTGACACGTGCCCGCTCTAACGAAGTTGTTGCCGCATGAGGTAAGAATCAATGCCACCCACATTAGCTCTTCGCAGTACTTCAGTATTTTGCACGTGGTCTGACTATCTGACTTTCAAAATCTAACGTAGGCATCTGAGGCGGAATTGGTCCAACATACGAATGTGCTGGCGGTACACGGTCCAGGATTCAGCAGAATAAAGAATGTTGGTCAGCATAACTGCCATGTGCACTGAGATCTTTGTAGCTAGTTATAAATCATGCGAGCAGAAGACCTTGGCATCCAACTTACCGAATGCTGCAGCAGCAGCACCGATTCTGCTGTTGATCTATGAATATGAGTCACACTTGGATGTTAATGTACTCCCCAGATAACGAAATTTGTCAAAGTCAAAGTCAAAAATTATTTATTTATTTCGACCAATACATAAGCACTTACAAACATCAAAACTATTACATTTTTTACATCTACCACCGGATTGGAACGCGGCCCCCACTGAGAAGATCCGGCGAGAAACTCAGCAGGCTAGTCTTTTAACTTAATTTCTTTAACCTTTCTGATAATCATTTTTTTTTTCAAAATTGTATTATACAGCATTGTTTAATTTTGCTGATTGAGGAGCTGCTCAAGCCCAATCTGTTTTATCGTCAAGATAATCCGAAATTTTCTAATACCCTTTCTTACACAGTCTAGTTTTGATTACATTTTTACATTTATTGATAGGCATGTGTCGAATATCTATGGGTAATTTGTTGTAGAAGCGTATACATTGCGCCATGAAAGAATTACTAATTCTGTGGTGACGAGTAGCATGTACAATAAGATCATCTTTGTTTCGTGTATTAACGTGATGAATATCGCTATATTTTTTAAAGCTACTGATATTCTTTTTACCATATAGATTTTCATATATACGAAGATGGTGTTTAGATCTGCAGAGCATCCCCATTGCAGTATGCCACATGACATAATACTATGAAAATAACCGAAATAAACAAGTCTAGCTGTCTCAATATCAGTTAATAATCTAATTTTCTTTGTGACATATGCCGCTGAGCTTAACCTGCCAGACAATTGTTCAATATGGGGGCCCCATTGTTTTCTGGCATCAATAGTGATACCTAGGAAAATATTTGACTCTACAAGGTCTAAATCCACGCTATTGTTTTGTAGATTGGTTGCTACCTATCTTACATTAGGCTTATGAATTTAATACATTTTGTTTTATTCTCATTAAGGAGAAGATTATTAATTTTGAACCAATGAACAACCTTAGACAGTGCGTTGTTCAATTCTCATAATTAAGTAACTGTCTCTTACTTTGAAATAATAGAGATACCATTTACGAACTGCACAATGTCCTGAATATCCCCTACATAATAGGGTAAGTAATTTATATATATGAGGAATAGAAATGGACCAAGAATTGAACACTGGGGCACGCACATTGTCACCTTAGAACCGGGAGATTGTTTTCCATTAATATCGACCTTTTGAATTCTATCACACATATAAGAAGTCAAGAGGTCGAGAGCCTTGTTCCTAATTTCGTAATGGTGTAATTTCCTGAGAAGAGTTTCATGGTGCACACAGTCAAAAGCCTTAGACAAGTTGCAGAATATACCTAAAGTATCCTGCGAGTATACACAGGCCTCAAAAATATTCCTCATTCATTCAACGCCTGCATCAGTAGTCGAGCGATTCTTAGTGAAGCCAAACTGGTTTTTGTGAAGTAGTTTATGACTACTAAAGTGGCCTAACATCTGATTTAAGATATTTTATCCATATACTTCACTTAATGTGGGCAACACAGAAGTAGGCCGAAAGTTATTTGGATCTGATGTGCTACCCGATTTGAACAAAGGAATCACTCTACTAAGTTTCATAAGATCAGGAAATACACCATGAGCAATACAATCCTTGGACATAGATGCCAAGTGGGGGGCAATAATATGAACTTATAGTCTTTACAGACAACCCCCATATGCCATGTTTTTAATATTGAGATTATTAAAAGTATTTAAAATATCTTTCCCACTGACATCCGAAAATTTAAATTATGCGCCACATTCAAAAATACTTTGTTTAGGAAGCGACTGATCCGAAGTATAAGACAACGTTTGAGTTTTAGTTGTCAACAATGGAATATTAGTAAAAAAAGTTTCAAACTCAGTCGCCACTTTCTGTCCCCCCTGTTACATTTTTATAATCAATTATCAAATTAAAGTCTCTATTTCTCACTGGTGCCCTACCGGTTTCACTATTAATAACGTTCCAAGCCATTTTAATCACATTACCGGGTCGCTTAATTTTATTTCTTAAGTAAATAGATTAAACACAGGAACAGGCTCTTTTAAAAATTTTAGAATAATTTTTAATATATTCTATAAATTCTGGTTTATGGTTATACGATTTTTCATTATAAAGTTCATATAACCTCACTTTACTTATAAAAATAACACAGGTTGCCCAGTCACTAAAGCCTGTACGATCACCACATGACATGTTTGGGTTTAAAAATGTTATTATATTCATCACTGATAAGGTGGAAGAGTGAGTTATATAAATCGTTTGGGTCATCCTGACAGGGCAACTTGGGTACGCTCTCAATTAAATTGCATTTAAAACGCTCTAAGCGGCCTACATTCATTGGGACAAAGCTAATCTTTTTCCTTTGAACCTTACTAGTCCTAGGGAACACAACCAACTGACCGCTATGACCATATTCTGGTTTATTAATTACAGTGCACTAGTAGCAGTTACTCTAGTAAGTTCCAAGAAAAAATTGTACATATTATACGATTTCATAAGGGCTATAAACTGCCTAGTAAGAATATTGTTTTCTAATAAATTGATATTAAAGTCTCCACAGATAGCTACTGTTTTATTTGAAGTGAAGATTTAATATAAAATATTGTTCATTAATCGCTCAAAATCATCATAATGTGAAAAAGGTGGTCTGTATATACACAACAATGAACTGTTCAGACTCAATACATGCAACTTCTATAACTCCCTCAACAGATAGACTCACTATGTCCTTACGTTCTTTAAATTTAATATTATTATTTATGATTATTAAAGAGCCCCTATGTATTATATTAACTCTGCTGAAAGAGCTAGCAACCTGGTGATTTGAGAAATTGAACATTATCTCCCTGACGGCATGATGGCTCTGTAGTGCCACATAGCGATCGTGCCAGCATGGGGGTGGGTATCTTGTTGTTCCGTCGCCTGGCCTCTGGAGTAAGAGATTATGGCCTGCCTGATGCGAGACTTCTCTGGGTCCGTTTGAAACTGGGTGTCACTAGAGTGTTTTTGGTTGGAGCCTACGCTCCCGTAAGCTAGTCAACACCCCCGGACCTTGAGAAGTTTTGGGATAATTTCAGGGAAGTTCTGGATCTGGCTGATGCGAATGAAAAGGTGATTTTGTGTGGCGACCTGAACGGATGGGTAGGAACCAGGCGGCAAACTTGCGACTCTGCTCTGGGTCCTTATGGTGATAAGATAGTGAATAATGCAGGTAAGCTTATTGTAGATGTGTGTTTGGAAAGAGGTCTCCTTGTGTCCAATACAATATTCCAACACAAGGATATTCATATGTATACGTGGAGAAGAAATGAACAGAAAAGCATGATAGATTTGATCCTAGTAGATAACCCTCTCCGAAGTAAACTTCAAGATACCCGTGCGTATAGAGGCCCCACTCTTGAATCGAACTACTCGTAATTGCGCGGTTTAGTGGTTTGTTCAGGAAGTGGAGGCACTGGCGAAAGCGTATCCCCTTCGGATGCCTTGAAAGAATAAAGGTTGAAAAGTTGCAAGATGAGAGCGTGAGGAGAACGTATGAAGACTGAGTCCGGGACAAGCTTTTGACAGCTGGTTCTTCGTACTTAAATATAGATGAATGCTGGAATTGTCTGAAAGAGAGTTTGGTAGAATCAGCAAAAGAAGTATGTGGCTGCACAAAGAAGCATAGCACAGCAAAAGAGGATGCATGGTGGGACACAGAGTTAAAAAGCTATGTAGAAAGTAAGAAGAAAGCGTGGCAGGACTATGTATCTTCTTTGAACCTGAATGCCAGTATGACCGAGATGAAGAAAGAAATATACCGGCAATGCAAGAATGTCACCAAAACTTTAGTGAAAGAAAAGCGTGAAAGAGCTAGTGTGATTGAGGCGGAGAGGCTGGCGAAGAACTTCGAGAACAACACCAAACTCTTTTGGAGCAAGGTGAGAAAGGCTCGAGGTGATTCGTCAGGCTCCAGAATGGAAAAGATAAAATCTAAGGATGGTGACATTCTTGCAGACACACAAGCTGTGCTAAACCGGTGGAGTGAATACTTTGGAGAAATGTATGAGAATGCCCCGGATGCTGGTGCCACAGACGAGCCCAGAGGCGAGTTTGCGGCACCAGAATCTACAGAGGACATCACTATGGAAGAAGTTGAATGGGCGATACGAAGTATGAAAAATGGTAAAGCTGCGGGAAGAGATATGATATCTGCCGAGATGATTAAATATGGTGGAACTTGCGTCCCGGACGCTTTTTGGGTCCTTGCAAATCTTTGCTGGAAGACCGTTAGAGTCCCTACAGATTGGCGCCGCGCAGTCATAGTACCCTTGTATAAAGGCAAGGGCTCACAATATGACTGCGCCAATTACAGGGCCATCAGTTTGATCAGCTTGGCAGCTAAGGTGTATGGTAAAACTATTGAACGGAGAATGCGCGAGAAGTCCGATGGAATGTTGTGTGAGGCACAGGGAGGTTTCAGGTCTGGAAGAGGATGTTCGGATCAAGTTTTCTCCCTCCGCAACATCGTTGAAAAGCATCTGGCAGTAGGCCGGAAGGTTTCCTGCGGTTTCGTGGACCTGGCGAAGGCGTTTGATAGAGTAGTGCGAGACTTTGGGACATTTTGCCAGAGTATGGTATAAACGGCACCCTGTTGCGTGCCGTCCAGTCCACCTGTGTGGAGAGCAAGGCATGTGTACGGGTGGGTGGTAACATGTCACCTTGGTTTGACGTTAAAATCGGCGTCAAGCAGGGTTGCGTGTTTAGCCGCTAGACTGTTTATAGTGTATCTGGATAAAAGTCTTCAAAGACTGAATGCGATGAATGAAGGGGTAAAAATGGGTGATCTAGTGATAAACCACCTATTGTATGCAGATGACGCGGTTTTGATAGCGCCAACAGCCACTGATCTGCAAACACTAGTTACAGTTATGAGAGACGACTGCATGCACAATGGCTTACATTTGAATGTGAAGAAAACCAAAATTATGGTTTTTGAACGGGAAGAAACCAGAACGAATGCAAGGATTGTGGTTGGTAACGATGTGCTGGAGCAAGTGAATGAGTTTGTATATCTTGGATGCGCCTTCAGTAAGGATGGGAAATACACCGCTGATATAGAGAGAAGAGTGAATGCAGGTAATAGAGTGAATGGTGCGATGGGAAGGCTACTTGGGAGCCGGCACTAAAGCCAAAAGGCGCAGTTGGCCATGCATAACGGAGTGCTTGTCCCAACACTGTTATATGGCAGTGAGAGTTGGGTATGTAAGAAGGAGAACGAAAGCAGGATAAATGCGATCGAAATGCGATCTCTGCGGAAGATGTGCGGAGTCACGCTGACCAACCGTATTCGCAACAGCGTAGTAAGAAAGCGAGTAGGTATGAAAGATAGTATCAGTGTAAAGATGAGAAAGGATTTGCTTCGTTGGTTCGGGCATATAGAAAGAATGCCAGATGAAAGAATGACAAAACAGATATACAATGCGAAAGTGGAAGGATGTAGGTATCGGGGAAGTCCTAGACTATCTTACCATGACAAAATAGACCGTGTCTTATCTGAAGGGCAAGTCAAGAGTCTCCGTAACCGGCGAGTGTGTATGAGACGAACTATGAGAGTGGAGGAAGCCAGAGAGGTATGTAAGGAAAGAACCTGTTGGAACTCTGCACTCTCTGCCTACCCCGCGAAGGAGCTGGTGTGATGATATAGATAGAGATATAGATAGATCTGGTTACTTTTAAGCTAATGTTCTGTAATACAAAGGATATATATTTTGCAACCATTCATGAATAATTCAATTTCCAAATCTTTACCCGTCATACACTGGATATGTTGATGGATCAAGTTAATTTAATTTTGTTTTTGCTTAATCTTTCATGAGTATTTGAGCAAGAGGATGACTCTATTGTCTTAAATTGTAATTTAAATTATTAGAAATGTCAAAATTTTCAGTATTAAAAATGTCTGAATTTAAATTACATTGCTTAGTAGAAGCAACTTTGTTATTAGCCAAGTTCTTGGCTGATGTATAAAAAAATATGACGAACTAGCTATCTGTCTTTTATAATATTTAGAAAGATAAAAATTATCTTTTGTCTAATAGTGTGTCTTATTAACATAACTGTTAATGTCAATGACATGTATTTTGCCACTATTACTATAGGTATTTTGTATTTCTAAATTGTGCAATGTCATATTCACCTTATAAATAGCTTTATTTTTCACCTGTGGCAAGCTTTTGGTATAGGGAAATGTAATCATTACAAATTTTGCTACCTTTAATTTTAGTAACAAGTCATTATAGCGTGATAATAGTTTCTTGTTAACATTGACCCTATTTCCAATAAATATTAAATATGTATGGCCAGGGCTAAAAACAAATTTCAAAATTTTCTGCATTATCTCATGGTATGATAAACCTGGGCAGCAAAAATTAATAATAGAATGTCCCTTGTCTGACAAAAGAGTACCCATATCTTTACCAATTTCATCACTAAACATAATAATTTTATTTTGTACTACATGAGGTTTAGTTTTAATTAAGGGGGTATCTAAATCTATAGCTGTCATAAGGGAACTATTAGTAAAAGAGGGGCTACTTGATATGGTGGCGTGTGAGTGCCCACTCTTCGAAGCACACAAAGGCGATGAATGATCCAGCGACAGCCGGTTACTAATGTTTTTAGGCTATCTTTGTCAAGCTTATTAGATGTATCCTTAACTAGTTCATTCATCACCAATACATACGCTTTAATTAATTTTTCAGTCTTTCGTATTTTTTGGTCATAATTTTTAATTTATCTTGTAAGTTATTTATTTCTAATTGAAAATTATGCGTGTCATTTTTATGCTTTGTGATTTTTATTTCTAATTTTGACCCATAAAAATCTAACATATCTATAAGCTGCAATCTTTCTCTATTCAATTGCACATTTTTGATAAAAAAAACCTATGTCTTTTTCGCAATTTTTTGTGTTTTCCGAATATATTTATTTAATTTTACATGCTTTTTTAATGTTTCTACATGCTATTATTCATGCTTTTTTAATGTTTCTACATGCTATTATACATGCTTTTTTAATGTTTCTAACTTTGTTCTGCTGCCCCTGACTGCCTCATTGCAAGGTGATACCGGCTGGTTTAAAGTTACAGAGGAGCTTAAGGAACTTGTATCAGGTTCAGCAGAGACCATGGGGCACAGACTACTCGAATATTCTTCGAATAGACTTTGGTTCAATGAAGCCGTTGTGTTGAGTTTGGCTATTTCAAACAGAGTTATTTGTGCATGGACCTCCTTTAGTTGGTGTTTTAAGATTGATATACGATTGAAAGCCTTCTCATACTCAAAACTACATTCCTTGAACCCGTCCTCAATAAGTTGGAGCCTATCCCGAGCATCTACCGCATCAGAAAGATCTGCGAGCAGACGTGCCACTTAAATTTTTTATTTTTTTTTGGGTTTTATCGATCTAATAGTTCCCTTTCGTTGTCATCTCTTTTATTTCCTATTTAAATCCTCACACAACGCCTTTGCTGCCTTCAATTCACTCAAAGCCGAGTGAAGTTTATTCTCCTCCTGGCGAGCAAAGGCCTTACAGGTCAGCATTATAACTAAGGATCAACGAAATAAAACTATGGGAACCGTAAGAAAACAAAAAATTATGCAGAAATAGAGGATAAACAAGGAACTACGTATATCATTAGTAATTATTAATACGAAAAACGCGATGTAACCTCAATAACTGGCATATAATATTTAAAATCAAAGCTAATATTATGTAATTAAGTACCTTATGCGCAGATAACAACAACAACAACAGTGTCATTTCCAAAACAAAACACCGGTAAAACATGCACTGCCACACATGTGAAAGGTGTGTTAAGTACACACCTTTCACAAAACAACGTAAATTCGCAAAATATACACAATGTCTTACTTGTGACAATAAATTCCTCCTATAGATTATGACAAAAATTGACAATTAGGTAGTAAATTTATATTAAAACAATGAATCTATCTATATCATCACGCCAGCTCCCTCGCGGGGTAGGCAGAGACTACAGAGTTCCAACAGGTTCTTTCCTTACATACCTCTCAGGCTTCCTCCACTCTCATAGTTCGTCTCATACACACTCGCCGGTTACGGAGACTCTTGACTTGCCCTTCAGCTAAGAAACGGTCTATTTGGTCATGGTCAGATAGTCTAGGTCTTCCCCGGCACCTACATCCTTCCAATTTCGCATTGTATATCTGTTTTGTCATTCTTTCTTCTGGCATTCTTTCTATATGCCCGAACCAACGGAGCATACCCTTTCTCATCTTTACACCGATAATATCTTTCATACCTACTCGCTTTCTTACTAAGCTGTTGCGAATACGGTCGGTCAGCGTGACTCCGCACATCTTCCGCAGAGATCGCATTTCGACCGCATTTATCCTGCTTTCGTTCTCCTTCTTACATACCCAACTCTCACTGCCATATAACAGCGTTGGGACAAGCACTCCGTTATGCATGGCCAGCTGCGCCTTTTGGCTTAAGTGCCGGCTCCCAAGTAGCCTTCCCATCGCACCATTCACTCTATTACCTGCATTCACTCTCCTCTCTATATCAGCGGTGTATTTCCCATCCTTACTGAAGGCGCATCCAAGATATACAAACTCATTCACTTGCTCCAGCACATCGTTACCAACCACAATCCTTACATTCGTTCTGATTTCTTCCCGTTCAAAAACCATAATTTTGGTTTCCCTCACATTCAAATGTAAGCCATTGTGCATGCAGTCGTCTCTCATAACTGTGACTAGTGTTTGCAGATCAGTGGTTGTTGGCGCTATCAAAACCGCGTCATCTGCATACAATAGGTGGTTTATCACTAGATCACCCATTTTTACCACTTCAGTCATCGCATTCAGTCTTTGAAGACTTTTATCCAGATACACTATAAACAGTATAGCGGACAACACGCAACCCTGCTTGACGCCGATTTTAACGTCAAACCAAGGTGACATGTTACCACCCACCCGTACGCATGTCTTGCTGTCCACGTAGGTGGACTGGATGGCTCGCAACAGGGTGCCGTTTATACCATACTCTGGCAAAATGTCCCAAAGTCTCTTTCGCACGACTCTATCAAACGCCTTCAAACAATGAAAATTTAAATAAAACAAGGGGACATTCAAAAACAGCTGTTAGCCCCGGTGTTGCCACAGGTGAGAAAAAACGATTTGTCGACCTACTTCAGCTCATCCTCGAAGAGTTTTATGGTCAGTGCCTCGTGACCGTTGATGTAAAGAAAAATCACATCCGTCTTCTTAACACTGATCTTCAGGCCAAATTAACGGCAGGACTCGTCGAAGTCGTAATTATTAAGCAATAAAGGCCAACTATACCAACGGGTTCATGAGAAGTATAGAAATTTAATGGACGTTTGGTGCAGTGGTTAAGAGCTTGAGCCGTTCCGTCCACCGGATCAAGTAGTCGCGAGTTAGATCCCCGCATGGGACAAATCTTTGTGTGACTCACAAATATGTGTTTTGGTCTGAGTTTTTTGATGAGTTTCATGTTTGTAAATGCTTTCACGTTCAAAAATCAGCATCAATAGGTTTTTGATGCATGTAAATCTCAAAGAGACCACGACCGACGTGTGTATGAGACGAACTATGAGAGTGGAGGAGGCCAGAGAGGTATGTAAGGAAAGAACCTGTTGGAACTCTGTACTCTCTGCCTACCCCACAAGGGATCTGGCGTGATGAGATAGATGGATAGATAGATAGACTTATGATAGATAGACTATGAACAGACAAAACGAGAAAATTATTAAATAGATAGATGGGTAGAGTCTTAACTCTACCCATCCGTTCGGAAAATCATTCCTGTGAAGAAGAAGGGCAAGAAACTCCACGGGTACTCTTTTTAAAAATGGGAGCTTTACAATTCTTTTTGTATACATTGCATTGATGGGGTATGGGAGAATTGTGCAGAACAAGCTAAATAGATGTGCTTAAGTATAGATTAAACAGTCAGTGTCTACATAGTCCTCTCATGTACAAAATAGCGACTGTAAAGGTGTATAATAAAATGTTTAATAATAATAGTAACAGAAAAAAAGGGTTACTATAAAATATGTAGAGTAGAGAGACGTTCAAAATAGCTCCAATGTGATGCCGAACGATACTGAGATATTTTTAGTGTGGGTCCACTTTTTTAAAACTTCTAATATTTAGGGGATTTTTATTCTTGTTTTTTTCTGTGTGTGGTATTTTATCGATTAATTGCATATATTCTTTTGTAGCTATCATACATATAGTCTCATCCTAATGGCTACTCGTATTTAAGCAAGAAAATAACAACTACAATAACGTGTATTGAATTTAAAAAAATTGGTCGTACCAAGCCAAAGTACACATTTTGTGCTAAGACACATTTGGCTTATAATATACATTACGCCACCAAACTGTGACGATTCCGCTTCAAATAAATTTACACGAGTCATATTTCTTTCAGAGCCTGAAATTTTTGGCTTATGAAAGTCGTTTTAAGTGCTACTTCCTTTTTAATATAGAAGGCACTTATTGCATTGAGTGCTTAAATTACACGCGATAAATGTGATTTATTTGATTTTACATATCACAGAAATTCAATTTTCTGTGCACACATTTCCGTATCCATAGCCTTTGATATATTATTTGTATTATATGACGGACAATAAATAAATTCTCAACAAAAAACGTAGAGTTTGAATATATTTACACATCTTTCATGATCTTATCATCACACGACGGACGATTTAACGCAGTGATTAAGAGCTTAAGCTCCTCCACTCACTGGGTCTAATAGTCGCGGGTTCGATTGCCGCACGGAACAAATCTTTGTGTGATCTACAATTATTTGTTTCGGCCTGGGTATTTGTGTATGTGAATTTTCATGTTTGTTAGCGCACCCACGACACCAATATATCCAAGTATGGGGCAACGTTTTCTTTAAAAAAATCTTACTCCATACTTAATCTTAATGCAACTGTAGTAATTAATTTTGAATTACTATTGATTTCAGATCTTTTTCTTATGGTAGTTTAGCAAACTGTATTTTTTTAACGCGTCTTAACGTTGGCTAAGGTTGGATCAAACTGTTTCGAAATAAAACCACACCCATACTTGTGCTCTTATTTATCAGGCCATTTTTCGGCTTTTATCTACTACAGAAATATAATGCGAAAGTGAAAGGATGTAGGTACCGGGGAAGACCTAGACTAGATAGAGAGGACCTAGACGAGGACTTTCGGCTGAAGATAGATAGATATCTATCTTTAGCCGAAAGTCCTCTAGTGCAAGAAAAAAGATCCCCCCCGCCCCTAAAGATCGCCACAACGATCGACTTCGTGCTGTACGCATCCAACTTCTACCCGCAACCTTCACCAGGTCATCAGTCTTTCTTGTAGAGGGCCTGCCCACTCCACGTCTTCTGGTACGTGGTCGCCACTCGAGAACCTTTCTGCCCCAACGGCCGTCATTTCTATGGGCGATGTGCCCCGCCCACTGCAACTTGAGTTTAGCAATTCTGAATGCTATGTCAGTGACTTTGGTCCTCCTTAGGATCTCCTCGTTTTTGATTCGATCCCGCAGGGTAACTCCGAGCATAGCTCTCTTCATTGCCCTTTGAGTAACAAATAAAAGTTATCTCTTTGCTTGCATTTTTAATTCATTGTTGGTTGGTTGGAGGTATACTCTGTACGTTCACATTAGCAAAGATATTAAGATCTCTGGGCGCAATTTAGACTTCGGACTGAGACTGAGAATTTTTCCATTGGAGAAGTGCACTATCCGATTTAGAATCCGAACCTAAAAAAATGTGATAGTAGATAGCACTAGACATACGAAGCACTCTGTTTGTTCGATACTAATTTTTCGATAAGCTAGATGCACAGAATTGTCTGTTACGGGGATCGAACCCGCGCCAATCCTCTAACTGGAGTGACTGGCTAAACTAGCATATTGAAAAAACAGATTACTAACGGTCATTAATTATTTAAAATTGATTTCTACAGTTGCTAGCTACGAGTGTGTAAGTATATGCAACTGCAGGCGTTCCTGGCTGTCATTTTGTCCGTGATCCATTATTATTCGTACTAGGCGAATAATTATCGATGATGATGAGTATACTATTATACTCCCACACATAAAATCTTACCACTAGTGAAGTTTTACCGCTGTCAGAAGAATATCATACAAAACAAAACTCAAGTATAAAGGCCTACCTCAATTTTTTCTCCATCCCTGAGATACAATAACGGAATTCCTCCAGTAGGGCTACCACGATCGGGAAGACTTTTCTCCCGCTGGATAATATTTTGTCGGCTCTAGTCTTACACGCATGTCAAAATAGGCTTGTCTATACATTAATATAATACATGTCTTGAAACGAGTTTTCTTGTATCACACTTTGTTATGACACGCCATGCTAGTACGTAAGACAATTTTTTCTTCATAAATAGGTAACGATTGAATGATCCGATCCCTATCTCATCCGATGGAATGTGCTGATAGGGCCGAATTTGTGGGTCGTATGCCCTTTGCGAGGTAAGTTAGACTGAGTACCAAATCAGACTGATTATAAGTCTAGACCTGTCTCCTCATAAGGCAATACCGCGCAAATGCAGGAACAGGACTGGGTTGCTTGGCGGCATGACTTTGCTAGGAGGCTGTTGACCAGCCACAGCCGTAGCTTACTATCGGTGAAGGTGCTGCTCGTTTACCACTGCCCAGGGATCATGTGTACCTTCGGTCCTGGGACGACAACATCCGTGACATACGAGTATGTTTTGTCGCGCCGACTTTGGTAGCCCTCCAGACGTAAGCAATTTTCCTCGTGTAAATGAGAAAGATTGTACATTTTTTACTCACGTACTGGTTTTTATTTTCTGAGATAAGACAGTCTGACGTCACGTGGCAGCTGAAGCCGCGAATAAATCATAAGAGCACCCTTATTCGAACGCGGCGCGTTACGTTATTTTCGTGAAATGATGGTATAACGGTATTCTGTATGCCACTGTAGTTAATCATCTCAGCCTATACTTGTCCACTGCTGAACATAGGTCTTCCCAAACGCTTTCCCGACGCCACCTGCATCCAACGACTTCCTGCGGTTTTCACGAGATCGTCAGACCATCTGGCAGGCGGTCGTCCTACGCTACGCTTGCCTATACGTGGTCTCCGCTCTAGAATCTTTCTGCCCCAACACCCGATCACGTAGAGAAACGCCGATCAGCTTAGCTGCTCTAGCTCTTTCCATGGCTCGCTGAGCAACTTTCACCTTTTTATAAGACCACGTGAGAGACCACGTCTCTGATCCGTATGCCACTGTAGTTAGTGTTGTAAAAACGCTCGAGTCGGCGCTTAATCGCTCTAGTTTTTAACGTGATTCAACGCTTGTAAGCGTCAAGCGGGGCTGGCAGAGGTGTAGTCTGTACACCCATATGCCTCTGATGAAATAACCGTATAATATTATTCTATATGCGACTGGAGTAACCTTGACGCGATAATTTCACGTATCGTAACGCACCGCGTTATGAAGCGGGGTGAGTCTATTGCACATTATATTAGGTGCAATTCCGGATGCTATAGAGATGACTTTTATAGATATACCCCAATAACATGACCTAACTAGAATTCGACACGGGAGTTTATGGTCAGTAGCTGTACCACGCGCTACTAGACCAGCAATTCAAGTTTAAACCCTCACGCCTGTATTCCCCAAGCGTGGATAGCAGAGGTGTACTCTATACACCCTTCGCCAGCGATGTTAGGTCCTATGTAATAGGAGATGAGTCTATTGTCATTACGAGTACCGGCAATAATACCAGACTGAATTGATACGGACTTACAAAATATTGAATGATACTGAAAATATTTTTCGTATATAATTCTAATTTTTCGTAATACGACCGAATCCAGAAGCTTGGGTTTGTTACGGTTTTGTAAAAACGCTCGAGTCGGCGCTTAAAACGCTTCCGTCTTCTACGTATTTCAACGCTCTAAAGTGCTAAACGTTTGACTTCAGCGCTCATTTTACAACGCTAGTTGTTACGCACAATATTAACCACTAGACTAACGGAGCACACCACGACAGTTCCACCCCTATAATAGCTATTTCATAGTGCACCATCTTTTCCACCACCCCATTCCAGGTAGTCCACTAAAAACGGCACGAAAAACGATATTTTTTGTACCAAAAAAAGCTACTCAAACAATTTTTAAGTGGGTAGGCTCTCGTCCGAACTCTATAGTCGGATAAATTGAGCGCCAGCATTTGTGAACTGTGTACGAATAAAAAAAGAAATAACTGGTTTTCGCTTTATGAAATTTTGGTTATTTTTCCATATAGAACTAAATCCAGTTCAAAATCCTGGTTATACTTCCCGTTAAGGTATTTAATTTATTCTACTAATATTATAAATGTGAAAGTTTATATGTTTGGATGTTTGTTACTCAATCACGCAAAAATCACTGAACGGATTTGCATGAAATTTGGCCCACAGATCGCTTATTACCTGGATTTACATATAGGATACTTTTGATTTTTTGATTGAAAGTCAACGCGGACAAAGTCGCGGGCAGAAACTAGTAGGTATGTAATTTGAATACATCCACACCAGCTCACCTATCTCTAGAGACAACGTAAGAAGTGCTTCAGAAAGTACGGTGTCAAATAGACAAAAAATAAAGGATGTCTCTTCTAATTATCAAAAGATTAAATTAACAGAACCGTTCAAAGAAAGTTGCGATGTTTTATCACGACGCTAACTTTTATTTATTACTATTAGGGTGAGTGAGGGTAAGTCGGGATGGTTTTTATATGAGATAAGCAGTGTTCATTTAAAATTGTTATGAATTGTTTGGGTGTCATGTCAGATGCTTAAAATGTTGTTTTGATTAAAAAGTAGGATCAACTTATTTCCTTAATGCTGACAGAAATCTTTTTGAAATATTTTCTTATGTATAAAAAAACATAATACAGGGGGATGATAAATATGTAAGACTGACATAGTAACCAAAATCGTTTTCATGATATTTATGCGTGTGTCATAATCAGAAAATCCTCTGCTCCGACAATCTAAATAGAGTAAAATCTATTCACATTAAAAATTGCTTTCTAAATGCTAGAAAAAAGAATTCATGAAATAAAATATATCGCTCTTACCCCATAGAAACGACAGGCAGACTGAGGTTCTCAAAATTTATGATGTAGCCAAGTCGATGAATAAAACACACTTCAGGATAATACCATTATATTCAAATTCAAATTCAAATCATTTATTATGCAAATATGGGTACATTATTTGATGTTACATATACTATTTATGTTGCTTTAACCATATTTTACCCCTAGGGTATGCTTAAATCAGTTATGTCAGTTACATATATAGAAATCAAAAATTAAAGTCCTCTTATATAAACCAAATGTCAAAATTAAAGTATTATAAATATCATCAAAAAAAAAATAAGACCAATAATAATAAAATAAGATAATTAATTATAAAAAGTCAATAAGGCCGATATCACATATTAATATTCCTATCCTATAAATATTCATTAATAGTATAATAATAGGTCCTATTCTCTAAAAATTCTTTTAATTTATGTTTAAACACTTCAATGATTTCGATTTCAATTATATAATTAGGCAGTTTGTTATAAACTCTCGGAGCCATGCAGAAAACACTTTTATTAAATAAGGCAATTCTATTTCGGGGGATCTTAATTTTGCTAGCATGCCGACTACTATTAAATTTTTCATATAGATGAAGGTTATTTTTCACAAAAACTGAAATTTCGTATATGTACTATACATATACTATACATATAGGTATTATAGTTTCAAGGAAGATAATAAAAATCACACTTAAAGAAAATATGTCATATTCATTATTTTATTAACTAAATTATCTCTTATTTTAAATACATCGCGGTGCCGGTTAATCATTTTACTAATCACTGCACTAAGTCGTCGGTGCGTCTTTTTAAATATTATAACGCCAGATTACGATCTTTGGCAGGATAGGCAGAAAAGGTTTATTGCCCGTATTACAGAACGTAAACAGTTGTGAATCTAGTTTTAACACCTTATTTTTGTACTAAAACTTAAGTTACAAGACAATCGGGTCTAAACCAATGATTTTATGATAAATAGATAAACTAGTAATCCTTCTCAAAAAGAAAGTACCCAGGTATTTTTTTATGAGACGGCATTAGCGGTGCTTACTTTCGTAACTGCATATTAGTTTATTTATTTACAAAATTCTAGCTTTCAACGCCTAGCTTTCACGTATGTCTAGCTGGCCTAGGATTTTACTCTTATGCGAGTTGTACCTAAGAAAAATGAAAGCCTTATAAGATCACGCGTTTGATGGTCTGTCGAAAATCGTGAGCAAAGTGTAAGGCGTTTCCCTTTCATTTTCTACAACTACAGCACATGCAACCAACCCATTAAGAAAAAAAAAATAATGTCTTCCTTATTTTAAAAATTAACCCACTTGACATATATACAAAAATTAAAGAATAATTTGAGGTACCCAGCTTAATGGTTTTAAAAATATTCTTTGAAATGTTCCAATAAAAAAAATATAAAGAAATATCAGGGCGTGTCTATCTTTTACTTTATACATAAAAATCCGGTGCGTTTACAGATTTACAGAACGATTTTAATGATTTTTTTTGGTTCATATAGGGTGAACTTTTATCGAGCGGATGCAAAGTCATAGGAATCTGTTATGTAAATATAAAATGAACGTGCGCAGATCCGCGGGAAACCGCTAGTTTTTAATAAAAATAAGGAAGAAAATACAATTTTAGCTCGCATTTGAGTCCAATTAGCCGCGAGCTATTAAAAAACTACGCTCTTGGATTTTATTGGCAATTTGTGAGAGCAGCGAGGAGGTCTAGAGATCCGCTTGCACTGGTGCCTGTTTGCCTACGGTGACAATGCAGCGATGCTCAGATGTATACAATATACGGTAGCATAATTGGTCGCGCTGAACCTTTTATTGATATATTTAAATTAGAAAACACCCCACGTTTATTAGAGATGACATGGTTTCTATCACTAAAGAGCTTGTAGGTTATTAATATAATTAAATTAAAGCCAAGCATACCACTAATACCTCACAGATCAGAACAACAAAATTATTTACGAAGTTTTAAAGATATTGTCTCGAAATCTGTATTTCTCTACCATCACGCCAGATTCCTTGCGGGGTAGGTGGAGAGTGCAGAATTCCAACAGATTCTTTTCTTAAAGACCTCTTTGACTTCTTTCACTCTCACAGTTCGTCTCATACATGCTCGCCGATTACGGAGACTTTTGACTTGCCCTTCGGATAAAACACGGACCACTGTTTCGAAATAATAAAAGTATTGGTCATCAAACAAATCAATCTTTAGTGTGACTATAGCCATGTGAAGAATGCAAAAAACCGACTTCAACTGCCTCGATGATCGAGTAGCGCATAGTGCGGCTGACGATCACGAGATCCTATTCTATATTAATACTAATTATCTGTACCAATCAAAGATTGTGCCCAGTATGAAATCAATAGTTTCGGCCGCTCTCATGTTAGGGCTTAACAGCATCGGCTATTTACAGTAGGTGTGCAAAATACACCTCTGGCACTGGTCCCGGTGTTTATTTTTTTACTGTGTCGTGAGAAACAAATTTATAGATATACACAGTGAATATTTCCGTTTTATATAATAATACTTATTGAAAAGTTGTTGTATCAAAAAGTTACTCCGAATTAATTCTTGTGTGTTTCTAAGTTTCATAAATGTTAGTTTTAATCGCAGGACCTCGGGCGCGCACAATTATACCTTCATATGAAAACAAGTCCCTGTCCCAGGCTAAACTGTTGTGCACTGAAATTACCTTTGTTTAATTACAATTTGAACGCCGTATGAGATACACGTGTGTATTACAGGAATTAAGTATATTAACAGATATACAACGTGAAAGTGGAAGGATGCAGGTACCGGGGAAGACCTAGACTATCTTACCACGACCAAATAAACCGAGTCTTATCTAATGGAAAAGTCAAGAGTCTTCGTAACCGGCGAGCGTCTATGAGACGAACTATGAGAGTCGAGGAAGCTAGAGAGGTATGTAAGGAAAGAACCTGTTGGAACTCTGTACTCTCTGCCTACCCCGCAAGGGATCTGGCGTGAGGTTATAGATAGATAGTTAGATAGATATTACAGGAATTAAGTTTTATGATGTCGATTGTTCATAAAATTATAATTATTAGCAATACATTCATATATTTTTCTCAGCGTTTCGATGAAACACAAGTATATATTTATATGAATGTGGCCCAAAAAGCGACCACACTGATTGCATTGTCAGAAGCTGATATCAAATCTGGCTGCGTGCAGGTGTTATGGTACGCAGATAATGATATAATATACACCTCAGATTCTTACTGTCTGTGAATCTTAATCTGATTAGGTGATTACGTAATTAGGTGTCAATGAAATTATATGGTTCTGATAATGATGGGTGATTTCTTAGTACGTATACCAAATTTCAGCTCAATCGGATGCCACCAAGCACTTTAAAAATAGATCACAAAATTTTAACCGTAAAGATAGACAAAAATACGAACTAAGCAAGTTAAATAAAAGCTTTTAAAAATACCGTGCAACCCTTAGATCTTCTCTATCTCGTTGTTATTGGTGGGCATTGAACATAATTATTAATATATTATCTGCCTATGGGCAGTCTGAAATATACAGTCTAGTCGACGCAGCGCGACGGGAGCGCGACGGTAGCACGGCTTGGGGAGATGCAATGCACTGAAATGTACAGAAGACTCCACACAGCGCAGCCCCGCTCGGCGCGACTGCAGTATTCACAACCGAACGTCGTTCTACCGTCACCCTCCGTCGGCTATTTGACCAATCCTTAAGGGTCCTGTAAAGGGGGAAGGCGATTGCCTCGTTGGTCTTATGGCGAATCATCCGGTTAGCGATCCAAAGGTCTTTGTTTCGAATCTTAGATCGGTCATATGTAATCTATCAATAGAAAAAAAAAATAGTATCAGTCCGGAGCATAATGATTAGTAAAATGGGAATAGGCTTACTCCCTCACACAGGACTTAACATCGTCGGCAAAAAGTGTATGTACACAGTACACCTCTACCACCCCTGCTTGGGAAAGAAGGCGTGACGGTTTTTTTCACTACCGTCCTTCGATAAGGGGAAAAATGTGGAGAAAGCTAGAGAGGTATTTTAGTTGTTGGACGGATCTGGTATATAGATTGATAGATTTATCGATCTATCTTCAGCCGAAAGATGCCCTCTGTATCGATAGAATAGACTAGAACGATAGATTCATTTAATGTTCCAATAAATCCAACCTAACTAGCCCTTACTCAGAACAATTATTGGCGAAGTTACTTTTCTCAAACGCCGAAAAGGGTTAAAAAGGTTGAAGATATCTTTTGTTTTGCGAAATTTGACGGTTATAATAAAACGTTACTCACAATGGTTATAAAAACTCGATGGATGAATCTAAATCGGCCAACTTTTGGATTGTGGAACAAAGGAATACCTTTCGAAGAGTTAGGGATTAAGAGAAACATTTATATTTGATTATATTTAAACAAGCTTTTGTATTACTTTGCATGACTTTTTCCAAATAGGTTATTTAGCTTTTCCATCGAAAAGTTTTTCTATCGGCAAGCTTGTTACCATTATAGCGAACACAATTCTAGACTCCAGAATGCTACTGCAAATTTTTCCACAGTTTGTGCCACCTAGGATCCGAAACCGAGACAGAGGTGCGAAATGGTATTTAAATCCTGAACCTAGAAAATACGACGTGAGTTTAGCCCTAAGCTATCATTGCCTTATTTTTATGTTTTAACACGCTTTTATTTTATCATCACATCTAGTTCCTGAAATAGTAAGCACATAACAAAATGACGTCTAATTTATGCCCTGTATTATTATTAGACTATGTTTGCAAGCTTTTATTTAACTTGCAGTGTTTGTGTGTCTGTCTGTCTTTCCGGTTCTAATCTTGTGATCCATTTTTCAAGCACTTGCAGGTATCCAATTGAACCTTCTTTCTTTCTAATGGTGGAGTTCGAAGGTAGCCATAGGAATATGTCAACTACATAACATAACCCCCTCGTGTTTAGGCTGGTTAGATTGGGATTGAAAAGTACTATATAACTAGATGGTGTTTAGGATCTGATGATGAAGCTGAAATGGAAACACAAAACAACTCAATATAACCCCGCCCTGTTAGGGGTCGTTGGATTCGTCTTGACGAGTTCCTTAAACCAGGATAGTATTCAGAGTCTGATGACTCTGGCTCAAGCGACAGGATCTTCTCAACTAAGCATGATATCTTCTTTGTATTTTGCTATAAAAGCTTATTTTTAATAATTATTTTAAAATTAAAATGTTTAAAATCTTTATATATGAGAAATGGAATGCACTATCTGCCATAATACTGAGTCATTTTCATATCAAAGATATTTCTAAACAAAACATTTTTTTCAATCAGTTTAAGTAAATTACCAATATCAATTTTTTCAGTACTTTCTTACTTGGACATCGTTTCGGTTAACTTAGGACCTAACTAAAAGACCCTACAAAATAAATAATTATTTGTAGTTAGTAGACAATACAACGTTCTGTGTGTTTCTTTACAGGGCGTTACGAAAACTTACGAAAAATTATCGTTTAATTAGTTTTTACCCGTAACTTCGTCCGCGGCGACTTTAGACAGGAACTTTACATTTTTCCGGGATAAAAAGTATCATATATATTAAAACAGGTAATACACTATCTGCATGCTGAATTTCATGCAAATCCATTTAGCCGTTTTTGCGTGATTGAGTAACAAACATCCAAACATCTAATCTTTTTGTCCCAGAAAAATGTAAGCATGCTGTCTAAAGTCAGCGTGGACGAAGTCGCGGGCAGAAACTAGTTTATAATATTAATAGGATTAGTACTGCAGTGGCATATGGAACACCATTACATGGCTATTTTATGAAGTTATATCAACGCAAAATAAAGGTTCCGACAAATAGCCGACTGAGCGCGACGGGACCGCGACGGAAGCGCTGGGCTACACTCGGTCGTGATATCACGCGTTGCGCCGAGCGGGGCTGCGCTGTGTGGCGTCTCCCGTACATTTCAATATATTACAACTCCCCAAGCCGCAGCACCGCCGCGCTCCCGTCATGCTGCGCAGGCTATGTGGCGAAACCTTAAGGTCCTGGATCGATGACAATGAGTTTGATTTAGAAAAAGTAAACAGACGGACTATGAGTACATCGAATTTTATTTTCTTCATTAGTAAAGCGGGAAGGCGACTGCCTCGTTGGTCTAGTGGCGAATAATATGTAAAGCGATCAACTGGTCCTAGGTAGAATAGATATATAGAAAAAAAAATCAGTATCAGTCCGGAGTTCACCGTTATGGCAGGTAAAATGGCAATAGGCTCACATCCTCACATAGGACTTAACATCGTCGGCGAAAAGTAGGTGTACATAGTATACCTCTGCAACCCCTGCTTGGAGAATATAGGCGTGACGGCTTTTTTTCACTACCCTCCCTAGGAAAGCGGGAAAATGTGGAGGAAGCTAGAGAGGTCTTTTAGCTGTTGGAACTTGCAACGGATCTGGATCTGGATGACATAGATGATCTATCTATCCGTCTTCAGCGGAAAGACATTCACAGGCCGGTTTAAATATTCAACTAAATGATAGATACGCTTACTGTCAGTAGAATTTTGACAGATTTTCCATTCAAAATATGTCAAAATTGTAACCGTAGTAGGCAAGGTTATCCTTGAGTTGAATATTGAAACCGACTATTATAGACTAGATCGATAGAAAGAAAGATTCATTTAATATTCAAATAAATCCAACCTAACTAGCCGTTACTAAGAATAATTATCGGCAAAATTACTTTTCATAAACGCCGAAAAGGGTTGAAAAAGTTGAAGATTTCTTTTGTTCTGCCAAATTCGACGGTAATAAAACTTTACTCACAATGCTTATAAAAACACGATGGATTAATCTAAATCGGCCTACTTTTGGATTGAGGAACAAAGGCATACCTTTCGAAGAGTTAGGAATTAAGAAAATCATTTATATTCGATTTTATTTAAGCTTGCTTTTTTAATAGGTTGCTTGAGCTTTTCCAAATAGGTTAATTTTGCTTTTCCATCGAAAAGTTCCATATAAAACTGCAAATTTTCCACATTTTGTCCCACCTAGTATCTGAGACAGGTGCGAACTTTGATTGAACCCTGAACCTTGTAAATACAAAGTGAGTGTTAAGGCCTAAGCTATCACTGCCTTATTTTTGTGTTTTAACACGGTTTCATTTCATCACATCTAGCCCCTAAAAGCGTAAGCATATAACAAAATGATGTCTTATGTTATTACATAAGACAGGGCTATTGCCCTGTATCATTATTAGACTATTTCTACAAGCTTTATTTAACTTGCAATATTCGTGTGTATGTCTGTCTTTCCGGTTCAAATCTAGTAATCCATTTTTGAAGCACTTGCAGGTATCCAATTGAACTGAAATGTGGCATACTTATGTAAGCTCGATAACAATGCAATAATATGGTAACATGGAGCTGGTCTAATGGTGGAGTCGGAAGGTAGCCATAGGAATATTTCAACTACATAGCATAACCCCCTCGTGGTTAGGCCGGTTAGATTGGGATTGAGAAGTACTATATAACCAGATAGTGTTTAGGATCTGATGATGAAGCCGAAATGGAACCACCCAACAACACAATATAACTCCGCCCTGTTAGGGGTCGTTGGATTTGTCTTGACGAGTTCTTTAGACCCGGATAGTATTCAGGGTCTGATGATTCTGGCTCAAGCCAGGAGATCCTCCTCGACTAAGCAAGATATCTTCGTAGTGTTTTTGCTATAAAATCTTGTTTTTAAAAAGACTTTTAAAATTTGTAAAATCTTAATTTATGAGGAATGGAATGGACTATCTGCCTAAATACTGACTCAATTTCATATCAGATACTTCTTAACAAAACATTTTTTTCAATCAGTTTAAATCACAGACCAGAATGGCTATTATGGAACGTTGCCTAAGACGATAGCCTAACCTTGTCAATGTGTTACGACCGCCTGACGGAGGGTACAAATAAAACACACAATTATAAAAAAAATACAATTGTTTATTGTTAACAGGAAAAAATATATTTAATTACGCAAACAATTAAAAATCGTAATAAGAACAATCCGAAAAATTAAAATAAGTAATAATATTAAAATGGGGCGTGAATTCCCGGCACAGGGGAGTTTTCGGGTCCACAAAAAAAACCTATGGGCGCTGGGGACTTATCTTTAGGCCGCTCGATCCCGTGACGCGTGGGGGGTCTTCGGTAACAGCCTCCACCGGCTAGGTGGGGAATTTGGATGTGCTCTGTAGAAGGCCCTCAGCCGCCGAGGTCAGCGGGAGTCGACGGGCAGAAGTGAGGCCTGCTGTCTCCCAAACCGTACTTTTCTGGAACGCGCCGAATTGGACACATGTAGCGCGAAAGATCCGACCCCCAGGCACTAGGTGAGACCAGGAGTGGGCGTCGGCATCTTTCGCGAAGCAATTAAAATATTCACGAAATGGAGTGGTGATATTTACGTCCGGTTGAAATATAAGGAAAAACAAATATATAATAAAACTTATTACCCAACCCAGAATCAAACCCCAACATTATATTTAGGACTATCACCACTCCACTGCGCTATGAGGTACAAATTTTTTTAATTTCTGAACATTACGGTAGGTCTATAAAAACATCGAAACAATGACCATTGATTTTTTTTTTTGTCGGGTATATTGAGAAAACCCTCTTTCGTGACATCAATCCAGCGAATAATTTTGTGTTTACTTATACAATTTGCGGTGGCAATTTCTAATAGATTAACAAAACCAAAAGCTCATTATTTTAATGTATGTTTAGAAATTTAGTTATTAGGGACAACAAATATTTTAGAAAAATAGATATTCACAAGCCACCGATGTTAAATAACACACGCGTGGAATGCACAGTGGGAATTAATTATCGCGGCCATATCTCTCCTGGTTTTTTGTGGAGGCTGGACCGATTTGGACGAAATTAATATGATAATAGAAATGAAGAAAAATACCGCGGTGAAACATATTCAAAACTTATCGAATGATTAAATAGAAAAGGTTATATTTTACAATTTTTAAGATACTAGCTGTCACATTTGGTTACGTTGTTACCCACTATTAAGAAATATATATAGCCACAGAAAAATACACTATTAAAAGGTAGAATAAATCACTTGTTGAATAGTAATCGCATTAATCCAGACACGAAAAATTAGTTAACAGCAATCAGAACTATTGGAATAATTATATTAAACTTACCAAGGGGGTTGAAGAATGTTGCTAATTTAAACTTTTATTTTTTTATTTTAATAAAGCACTGTTCGAACTGAACTGAATTGTTGTCGTGCGAGCTCTGGCGTCGGAAAAGGGTTGTTCATGCGCGAACTCGTTTTTATATACTGCCCCCCAGGACGGCCTACTTCCTGCCTGGCAACAGTGCGCACTCCCCACATCTCTTGATCCTTCGTCTGAGACGAGGACAGAGATATAGAAAGAACGGCTCAACCGAAGCAAGGCACGCCCTAAACTATTGTCTGTTTTTTATAAAATTCTTGTGGGACTAAGTTAGCAATAACCGAACCGAGTGAGATAGGATCATTGTCCCGTTGTTCGCTATTGTATTATTTCTAGATCCTTCTATGTTGTGGGCGTTTCTTATTAGGTGTTCTAGAAGGAATTTGATTTCCGGTGCCAACGAATACCTTATATGGTCATTATGATGCTATCACTAGTTAAGGCGCGCGGTTTCCATTCGATGTAACAACTAGTTATTTTGTTTGTTTGTGTGTAAAGATTTTTTATTTTTATTTTATATTTTTATAACTATGTTACGACGTAACAAATGGTAGACATTTCGTCAAAATATCTGAGGACTTAGCACGAAAACAGTGACGTTTGCGTGACGCTAGCGAGCTAATATGCCATCTTTATCACTATAAATTTAAGATGAACGATAGCACGATTACTCATTACCGTCCAAGTTTTGGGGTAAATCCTCTGAAACAATATTGGAGAAGCAAAAATGACTGCCAAATTAAATTTATATCGTTTTGATAGTGGCAAATGGTGTTCCTGGCCTGCCTACCCATCCCCTGAGCATAGTATGAAGATTAAAAAACCAAATAGAATAAATTAAAGTCTTGTAAGTAGGTAAATGAAACCATTTATTTCCCAGAAGGGCTATAAAAGAAAATTTTAGTATAGACAGGGTTGCCGCTATTAATGTACTACATATATTACAATAGGTTTTAGTAGAATCAGTTTTTTTGTAAAGTATTTTTTTTATCTCTCCCTCTATTTTCGCCAGATTCCATGCAGAGCAGACAGACAGTACAGAATCCCAACAGTTTTTTTTTTATTTGTCACAGTAGTCTTTTCCTCTTTCTTGTCCTCCGCTTTCATAGCTCGTCTTAAACACACTGGTTATTGAGAATTGGCTTTACTTAGAAATATATTTTTTCCTTAACCAAACTAAAGCCTAGAAGTGGCTGGTTGGAGCCGATAACCGGCAGCTTAATTGATTTTAAATCGTTTTACGTCGACTAAAACTTGATGATATACCATCAGTGCAGGTGAACCAAGGAAAACTAAAATTAAATAAGATTAAGTGGTGTACAAGTTAAATATTTACAATAATCATAACATTTTTAGGCCAACCATGTCTATCTATATCATAATGCTAGATTCTTTACGACGTAGGCAGAGAGTACAAGGTGATCCCTTTTTAAAAACAAACAGTTTTTACCTAATAACCTGCAAGACTAGCGCGAAAAAATGGAAGAAAAACGTTGTCATATGTCATTTTAGTTTATGAATCCAATAACGTTTTTTGCATTTCCCCGCAGTTCTGTCTCGTGCCTTATTTAACTGTATTCATTTATCATTCGTTTTTTGAGGCAAACCTATTACTGAATGCATGTGGTTTGTTTTTCTATATCAATAGGATGCGTACGTACAATACGTACAGACGCTAACAACAGTGCTTTGGCGCATTAGGTAGTTTGTAATTGTAACGTTATTTTTATAAAAACATGCGTTATTACCATACGTTCGCATGAGTACTTTTTCAACGCGCGATAATCAAGCGCTGGTATGACACAAACGGCTAACAGTAGTTTTTTCAAAAGTAGAAAGCGTTGAAGATGCTCCCGTGCGAACGAAGGGTTACAAATACACGTATGTTAGTATAACAAATTGCTAGTTTTACAATTTTTGGTCTGGATACAGAATCGGAATATTTTTTATTCATGTAGACTATTACAGTATTAATGAGTAGTCAGAAAAGTAACAAAAACTCTACGGTTACTCTTTTAAAATAGTATTTGTGCAGTTTTTTCCATCTACATTTTGCTGTGGGCTATGGGAGAATAATGTAGTATCAGCACACAAACGGTCCAGAGTCTGAAATGGTTATGGAAATAGGCTCATCTTTTACTTTGGGTCCTAAGGTCGTCGATGATATGCGTGTACATTGCACCTCTGCCACGCTCGCTTAGGCTATATATGCGTGACGGTGTGTTTACATTATGTACAAACATAGACATCGCAGCCCCATTACCAATATGTCTTCGAAAACTGAACACAAACAAAATTCGAACCCTTTACCCACTTATCAAATAAGGAGTTCTAACAGCAAAACAAACTGATACCAAAGTTGGGGGGGTTTATAAACGGATCAAAGTCAAAGTCAAAGTCAAAAATCATTTATTTGTATAGGCCAATACATAAGCACTTACAAACGTCAAATATATTACATTTTTTACATCTACCACCGGATCGGAACGCGGCCTCCACTGAGAGATCCGGCGAGAAACTCAGTGGGCTTGTCTTTTAATTTAATTTGTTTGGCCTTTCCGATAACCATTTTTTTGTTTTTTAAAAATTGTATTATAAATCATTTATAAATGTTGCTTAATGAGGAACTGCTCAAACCCAATCTATTTTATCGTCAAGATAATCCGAAATTTAATAATACCCTTTCTTACAGAGTCTAGTTTTAATTGCCTTTTTAAACTTATTGATAGGCATGTTTCGGATATCTATGGGTAATTTGTTGTAGAAGCGTATACATTGCCCCATGAAAGAATCACTAATTCTGTGGAGACGAGTAGCATGTACAATAAGATCATCTTTGTTCTGTGTATTAACGTTCATCACGTCGCTATATTTTTCAAAGCTACTGATATTCTTTTTACCATATAGAAGATTTTCATATATAAATTGTGAGGTAACAGTTAGAATATTTATTTCTCTAATTTTTTCCTTAAGGGAAGTTCTCGGGGCCAAATTGTAAATTGCTCGAACAGCCCTTTTCTGGAGAACAAAGATGGTATTAAGTTCTGCAGAGCATCCTCAAAGTAGTATCATATGACATAATATTATGAAAATAAGCGAAATAAACAAGTCTAGCTGTTTCAATATCAGTTAGTAATCTAATTTTCTTTACCGCATATGCCGCTGAGCTTTATTTACCAGATAATTGATCAATATGGGGGCCCCATTGTAATCTGGCATCAATAGTGATACCTAGAAATATAGTCGACTCTACAAGGTCTAAATCCACGCCATTTATTTGTACATTAGTTGCAACCTGTCTTACATTTGGCGTTGTGAATATAATACATTTTGTTTTCTTCTCATTAAGGAGAAGAGTATTCGTGTTGAACCAATAAACAACCATTGACAGTGCAGTGTTCACATCGTCATTATTAAGCAGCTGTCTTTTATTTTGATTTATTTATTTTGAATAATAGAGATGTATCATCCGCGAACAGCACAATGTCCTGATTATCCCCTACATAGTAGGGTAAATCAGTTATATATATATGAGGAATAGAAATGGACTGAGAATCGAACCCTGGGGCACGCCCATTGTCACGTTAGAACCGGGAGATCGCTTCCCATTAACATCAACCTTTTGAATTCTATCACAGAGATAAGATGTCAAGAGGTCGAGAGCCCTGTTCCTAATTCCGTAATGGTGTAATTTCCTGAGGAGAGTTTCATGATGCACACAGTCAAACGCCTTAGACAAGTCGCAGAATACACCAAAAGCATCCTGCGAGTTCTCCCAGGCCATAAAATTATTTCTCATTAATTCAACACCTGCATCAGTAGTTGAGCGATTATTAGTGAATCCAAACTGGTTTTTGTGAAGTAGTTTATGACTACTAAAGTAGCTTATCAACTGATTAAGGATATAGCATAGAAATAAGCCGAAAGTTATTTGGATCCGATGTACTACCCGATTTAAACAAAGGAATCACTCTACTAAGTTTCATAAGATCAGGAAATATACCACTAGCAACACAACCGTTAAACACAGATGCCAAGTGGGGGGGCAATAATATGGATTACAGAACTAACTGTCTTTACAGACAGCCCCCATACATCCACAGTGTTTTTAATATTAAGATTATTAAAATTATTTATTATATCTTTCCCACTGATACCCGAAAATTCAAAAGATGTGCTGCATTCTGATACACTTTGTTTAAGAAGCGACTCAGCCGAAGAACAAGACGACGTCAGAGTTTTAGTAGTTAACAAAGGAATATTAGTAAAAAAAGTCTCAAACTCCGACGCTACTTCCTGATCCGCTCTCACATTGTTATCACCAATTTTCAAATTAAAGTCTCTATTTCGCACTGTTGTCCTACCGGTTTCACTATTAATAACGTTCCAAGTCATTTTAATGACATTACCGGTTAGTTTAATTTCATTTCTTAAGACTTAGCACAGGAACAGGATCTTTTAAAAATTTTAGAATAATTCTTTCTTATCTATCTATTCTTAACATATTCAATAAATTCTGGTTTATGGTTATAAGGTTTTTCATCATTAAGTTCATATAACCTTAGTCTACTTTTAAAAATACCACAGGTTGCCCATTCACTAAAACCGGCACGATCACCAACTATGACATTTTTGGGCTTAAAAATGTTATTAAATTCATCACTGATAAGGTGGAACAATGAGTTATATAAATCGTTATATAAATCAATACAAACACTTGAGACTTTAGACCCTTTTACTATGCGTATGGGAGATATTTGAGAATTAAATACATGCCTGACTGCCTAGCTTAGGAATGGAAAGCTAAAAGCATGCGTGTTATTGATGGCAAGGGGCAAAAATTGGCCGGGCTGAATAAGGATTTTCGTTAGTAATTTATTTTAAAAAAAGTCGGGTATGACTGAGTCGAAATACTCGGCCGTCGGTTTTAACGTAAAAAGTCTATTTTTTTAAATGTTGCACCATAGTTTAGCGGGTGCGTTTACAAACAAAAATTCACTTGCACAAACACCCAGACCGAAACCAATATTTGTAAGTCGCACAAAGATTTTTCCCGTACGGGAATCGAACCTGCGATTACTCAATCGAGTGGGCGTAGCTACTTAAGCTCTTAACCACTGGACCAAGCCGTCTGTTAGTTAAAGATTGATAGGATGGGCGAAAGCGCCGGTTTCAGTCATTTCACGCAGTGCCTCTTCTCCGCCGCCCCAGGGTGAGCTCAATGTCAAAACAGTAAACTGACTAAATAAGCTAAATAATGACACGATTTATGTTTCTATGACTTATAATTTTGTAATTATTAAGGTAAGACGATATTCTTATTAAGGTAAGACCTTTTCGTTAAGGCCCACTTTCCTGTCCTGGTACCCGTATGTTTCGGTGTGTATGTACGTCAAAAATAGTGGGTAATTGAGCCTACAGGGTTAGTGTAATGCTACAGAATTGATATGCCATCCTTTTCACACTACAAATTTACTAAATAAACATGAACGTGCAAGCATACTCGACAACGTTACTATAACGTGAAACTGTTCGTGCTAACCCCTTTGCGAATAAACCAAGTGAATTGAAAATTGCAATACGTGTCTGCACTGGTACAGTCGTCGACATGAAGTTGTATGAGATTCTATTAATCGCGGGGTAGGTAATCGAGTTCAATATTTTAAATTTTGCCAAAAATGTATATTGTTTTGCTGATGTATAATCACGAATTAAACCCTTATATAAATGGAACAAGCTAATTAAATGCTATTGCAAATACGTCTTTACAATAGTATAGTCGTCGATGCCAATTTGTATTAGATTCGCGATACGTATGGCATAAAAGCGAGGTTGCTCTTTTGAACTATAGCTCGAAGTAGCTATCGTTTCGCCGATGTACAATCACGAAAAAACACTTGTAGGAATAAAATACGACGAATTGAAAACTGCAGTGCATGCACAACTGGTACAATTGGCGACACATAGTACGGGATTCTACGTCATACATGGTAATTTTCCCGGATATGTATATCGTTTTACCGATGTACAGTTATGAACAAAATACTTTTGCTAATAGAACAAGCGAATTAAATGCTGTACAGTCACGAACAAAACACCTTTATGAATTGAACAATCTAATTAAATACTACTGTAAATGCGTGTCTACACTAGTACAGTCGTAGACACTGAGTTACACCAGATTTTGTTAAACGCTATACATGGTAATAGAAAGTTAACTTTATTGAATTTTTGCCAGAAACGTTTTGCTGACGCATAATCACCAACAAAGCACTTTTACGTATAGAACAAGCGAATTTAATGCTATACAGTTACGAAAAAAACATCTTTACATAAAAAAGAATAAATTGAAAACTACAATGCTTCTCCACTGATACTATCATCGACACTGAGTTGTACCGGATTCTATTAAACGCGATACATGCGAGGTATTAGCGAGTTCGCTCTTTTGAACTTTTGCCCAAAGTGGCTATCGCTTCACTGAAGTGCATTCACGAGCAAAGCGCTTTAAGTGTTTTGAAACATTAACGGCATATGGAGTTTACGTAAATGGGTTAGAATTACGTAAATGGTTATTACTAGTTTCTGCCTGCGACTTTGTCAGCGTAGACTTTAGATGGGAACCTTAAATTTTTCAGGGATAAAACGTATTCTATGTAAACTATACAGTGCCAAGTTTCATCTTTTTTTTTTTTTTTTTTTTTAAACGTAGCCCCACACTAGGATTTATTCCTGTGTCGTGGGTGCGTTTACAAACATGAAAATTCACAAACAAATACCCAGACCGGAACAAATAATTGTGGATCACACAAAGATTTGTCCCGTGCGGGAATCGAACCCGCGACTATTCGACACAGTGGGCGAAGCAGCTCAAGCTCTTAACCACTGCGCTAAATCGTCCGTCAATCCGTATAGCCGTTTTTGCGTGATTGAGTAACAAACATCCAAACATTCAAACTTTTACATTCATAATATTAGTAGGATTATATATGAAATAGAACGATTTTATCGCATATTTTTACAGCACCTATGGTGATGGTAAGACTTGGATTTTTTGACGTCTGAACCCATAGTTTTTCTGGGGTTTGGTTTTTTTAATAATCATAATGTAGACTCATCAATTTAGGTAGTATATCCAATAGTTTTATAAATTACTAGCTGTTACCCGCAGCTACGCACGCGTTTTTTTGTAATTTGACATAAGTAAGTCTCTAAAGCGCGATCCTATTTAATTCTCTCAGTTTATAGCGTGATCTTATTCGACGCTCTCGCCGTCTCATAAAAAACATATACAATACTACTACCTCCTTTTTGACCAGGATTACCAGTTTATCTATTTATTATTTTAATTTTTTTGGTAAAAAGGCTGATTCGAACCTTGTCAACCCACTATGTCAAAGATCGTAATCTGGCGTAATAAGATTTAAAAAAGGTACATTGTGAGCTTAGTATGTAACAAAGTTACGAAGTACATTTCGTGTCAGTCTTCTCGGAAGAATATACAATTCATTTTCATTCAACTGTTGTTATACTAATTTACCCTATAATTCATTAATAGATAGGATTTCACAGACAAAAATGGATAGTACAACTACAGTTGTTTTGTTATTAGGAAACAGCCTAGGTATACAAAACAGGATATTGTTGATGGTATTAACACCTTATTGCAATTGAAATTAGGGAAATTAATTTTATGTGGTTTTCCGTACTCTGACTACTTGTCAGAAAAACAAAATAAATTTATTCATTATTTGAATAATTTTATGCACATGTTGTCAAGTTATAATGACAATGTTTTATTTTTTGACACTAACAAGTTTGTTAGTGGGTTTAAATTGAATCAGGAAGCGAAGTTCCTTCCTAAGAAATGTAAATTAAAAATTGCTAATTTGTTAGCTTACAATATTAACTCTGTTATAAGTAATATAACAATATCTAGGATAAGAGACGAGCCAGTATTATATAGTTTTTCTAATAATACTGTGATAAACTGTTTAAACGACAGAGGCTGACAACAGAAGTACATTGGAGTACCTCTAGCAATTCGCATACTTTGAATAGGGAGGAAGAGAGGCCTGGCAGTTTGAAACTATTCCATCAGAATATACAAGGATTCTCTTCAAAATCATTAGAGATTGAGTTATTTTTGGAAAAGACAAAATATGATGTTGTTTGTATTTGTGATATGAAATATTAGTCAATTATGAAAATTATTTGGTCGTAAGTTGCTATAGTCGTAAATCCAGGCTTCATGGGGGGACATTAATTTTGGTAAAAAAAAATTTGAAGTTCAGAGGACGTTGTGATATAGTTGGGCTGTCAGTTGAACAGTGTGTTGAAATTTCTTGTGTTGAGCTGGATAAACATATTATTGTGTGTGTGTGTGTGTGTGTGTGTATACAGACCCCCAAACAGTCAAAATTTTTCAACATTTGAATCTGTAATGGAAGACGTGCTCAATAAAACTTTCATGAGTAACAAATCTGTTGTAGTTTGCAGTGACCTAAACATAAATATTTTGGAACAAACCTGGCACAGTGACAGACTCTTAAGTTTATTTAATTCTTTTAAATTAATTAAAGTTTTTTTCAAACCGACTCGAATAATAGCAACTTCTGCTACATGCATCGATAATATTTTTTGTAATTGCAATATCATAGATCAAGCAGTAGTTAACTATCTCCCATCAGATCACACAGGACAATCAGTTACCTCTAATAATATTACACCACAAAAGGGTATTACCTCTCAATGTAGACATATAATACCTAAGAATCTGCATAAATTTAATAGCGCTTTAGGTAATAAATTAGGTGTTTTCAAGTATATTCCAAAAGATCCTAGAAGATCCTATGCTAACTTCTTTTCGATTATACAAAAGGAATTTACTAGCAACTTTCCTGTTAAAATGAAATATATTAAGCCCAAGTTTATTTTCAGTGATTGGGCTACCACGGGAAATCGTAGAAGTAAGGAAATATCCTTTGAATTATATGATCTCAAATCCCAAAATCATAATGAAAACTTTGCAAAGTACATTACAAATTATTTCAAAACGTTTATAAGAGTGTGTAAGGCAGCTAAAGCGCTTCACATAAGTAAAAAAATTAAATCTGCAGATGATAAAATAAAGACCACCTGGAAAATTATTAATAATGAAACCGGGAGGTCTAAACGACGCAGTACAGACTTCACCCTTGAGACTCCGCGCGGTCTCTTTAACACAGACAGAGAAGTAGCTCTCGAATTTGAAAGATTTTTTACTAATATTCCAATAGAGACGACTAAATATTTAAAATCCTCTTCAAGCCTTGCGGTTTCATTTGTTAAAAAAAGCATTGGTGCTTGTCCTGTAGAGTTTAGGTTCAAATATACTAGTCCACAGTCTGTTATTAAAGTCATCAATAATCTAAAAATAAAAATAACAGTAAACCTATGGGGCATGTCTGTTAAAGTATGTAAATCAATTATTCATACAATCGCGCCTCACTTAGCTTTAATTTTTAATGTGTGTGTAGATCAGGGAGCGTTCCCGGATTTAATGAAGTTTAGTAAAGTAATACCACTATTTAAATCCGGCAATAGTAATGATCCTAACCAATATAGGCCTGTATCTGTTTTGCCAGTGTTCAGCAAAGTGTTTGAAAAGATAATGCTTATTCAAATATTAGATCACTTCAACGTTAATAACATCCTTCATGACCAACAATATGGCTTCACCAAAGGAAGTTGTACTACCGACGCCGGTGTGACCTTAATAAAGCATATCTTTGATGCCTGGGAGAACTCTCAGGACGCCACTGGCATCTTTTGCGACCTGTCGAAGGCATTTGATTGTGTTGAACATGAAACGCTGTTGCTTAAACTAGAGCATTATGGAATCCGAGGTAAAGCACTAAATCTACTAAAATCTTACTTAGGAGGAGATAGACAATAGTGTGTTCAAATAAATGAAATGAAATCTCTAGGAGCTTTAGTTAAAATGGGCGTTCCTTAGGGATCGACACTGGGTTCGTTTCTATTTTTGGTATATATAAATGACCTGCCTCGAGCAGTTGAGGGGCGGGCGAAGGTAGTGTTTTTTGCTGATGATACCTCTTTGATCTTTAAAGTAGGTAGACGTGTAAATAACTTAGACGAGGTAAATGACGCTATTCTTCAAGTACATAATTGGTTCACATGCAACAATTTAGTGCTTAATAACAAGAAAACTAAATGTATACGGTTTTCTTTACCGAATGTGAAAAGTACTGCATGTGATATTATACTTAATAACGAGAAACTTAAGTTTATAAATGATACAGCTTTCTTAGGGATTACGCTTGACTCTAAGTTGCAATGGGGCCCTCATATTAAGACTTTAGGTAAACGACTCAGTTCCGCTGCCTATGCCGTAAGAAAAATCAGACAGCTTACTGATGTGGACACCGCGCGGTTGGTCTACTTCAGTTACTTTCATAGTGTCATGTCTTACGGTATATTATTGTGGGGTAGGGCAGCTGACATTGACTCTATTTTTATCTTACAAAAAAGGGCTATTAGGGCCATCTATAACTTAGGTAGTCGCGACTCTTTAAGAGAATTGTTTAAAGAAGCCAATATTATGACGGTCCCATGTCAGTATATTTATGAAAACATAATGTACACACGGAAAAATTTGGATCTATTTAATCAGCTAGGTGATAGGCATTGCTATGACACGCGACATGTAATAAATTGGATCAACCTCAATTGTTTAAAATTCACACGTCTTTCATGGGGTACTGTGTTAGATTTTATAATAAAATTCCACTTGACGTCACTCAACTTAGTAAAAATAAATTCAAAGCCTGTATTAAACGCACGTTCTGCAAGCGAGCTTAATATACTATAGATAATTATTTAAAAGATAAAAATGTTTGGATAGGTGTTGTTCCAGCTCCACCAGAATGTGGATAACATGTTCAGCTATAATTATTTATTATTCCCTCTCCTCCTTCTAGTAGTTAAATAAAATTTATCATTTTTCTTCCTCATTTCTTTATCTGTAAATGAGAGAACCATGTAGCCATTCACATGAATAGTTTAACTTGGTTAATTTAATTTAGACTCACCTGATACTACATTGTTCTCCCATACCCCACAACAAAATGTAGATGGAAAAATTGTAAAAATATCTATCTATCTATCTATCTATAACCTCACGCCAGATCCCTTGCGGGGTAGGCAGAGAGTACAGAGTTCCAACAGGTTCTTTCCTTACATACCTCTCTGGCTTCCTCGACTCTCATAGTTCGTCTCATACACGCTCGCCGGTTACGGAGACTCTTGACTTTTCCATCAGATAAGACTCGGTTTATTTGGTCGTGGTAAGATAGTCTAGGTCTTCCCCGGTACCTGCATCCTTCCACTTTCACATTGTATATCTGTTTTGTCATTCTTTCCTCTGGCATTCTTTCTATATGCCCGAACCAACGGAGCATGCCCTTTCTCATCTTTACACCGATACTATCTTTCATACCTACTCGCTGTCTTACTATGCTGTTGCTAATGCGGTCGGTCAGCTTCACTCCGCACATCTTCCGCAGAGCTCGCATTTCTACCGCATTTATCCTACTTTCATTCTCCTTCTTACATACCCAGCTCTCGCTACCATATAACAGCGTTGGGACAAGAACTCCATTATGTATGGCCAGCTGCGCCTTATGGCTTAAGTGCCGGCTCCCGAGTAGCTTTCCCATCGCACCATTCACTCTGTTCCCTGCACTCACTCTTCTCTCTATGTCAGCGGTGTATTTCCCATCCTTACTGAAGGCGCATCCAAGATATACAAACTCATTCACTTGTTCCAGCACATCGTTACCAACCACAATCCTTACATTCGTTCTGGTTTCTTCCCTTTCAAAAACCATAATCTTGGTTTTCTTCACATTCAAGTGTAAGCCATTGATCATGCAGTCGTCTTTCATAACTGTGACTAGTGTTTGCAGATCAGTGGCTGTTGGCGCTATTAAAACCGCGTCATCTGCATAAAGTAGATGGTTTACCACTAAGTCACCCATTTGTACACCTTCATTCATCGCTTTCAGTCTTTGAAGACTTTTGTCCAGATATATTATAAACAGTCTAGCGGACAACTATTAAAATACTATTTTAAAAGAGTAACCGTGGAGTTTCTTGCCCTTCTTCTCCACAGGAATGATATTCCGAAGTGGTGGTAGAGTCTTTGTTACTATTTTGACGATTCATAAATACTGTAATGGTTTACATGAATAAAAAATATTCTGATTCTGATTCATGATCAAAATCATGTTGTGATATTTATTTATTCTTCATATGTATATAACATAGGCGGACTCCATGCTTGGGCCATTTTCTGCCAATCTATTTTAGGGTTGTGTAGACAGAAGTGTGGTAGGTGCAAGAATACACGAAGTTAAAAAAGAAGACGAAGGAATAGAAAATATATTAAATCTTACATATTTATGTAAGATGTAATATATTTTCTATTCCTTCATATGAACATAAAAAGTATTCACGTATTCATTTGAATATAAATAGTTTCATGCCCAGGCCATTCATAGTTAAAGAGTTCTCTCCAGAAGAGAGAGATCCTAAATGCATCATAGGTTCGTGCGCCAAATCATGTGAGTGTTTAAATCAAACGCGTATGCATAATTTCAGGTGAATGCTTCTAACCATCGAAGAGATTCTCGTGTATGCATAATTTCAGGTAAATGCTTCTAACTACCGAAGAGTTTCTCGTAAAGACACGAACCTGAATCCAATACGAGTTTATGGAGGAATTCATGTGTAGGCAAAATCCCACATTGCAGCTCGAGATTAACAATATTAAAAATGTTAAATTTTTATGATTTATCCCGCGACTATCCCGGATTGGTTCTTGTTTCCAGGACAAAAAGTATTTATTAATTTAGCTTAGAGTATAAGTTATAACCATACCAATTTTCATTGAAATCCATTAGGCAGTTTTTGCGTTATTGAAACACAAATAGACAGACTGGCAAAACAAATCTAAGGAAATATGCTACGCAAAATTCATACCGCAATACCGTTATGAACTCTTCAACGAAGTCATAAAATACCGTGCCAATACCGGGGAATATCCCTCACAATATCTTAGGAAAATATCGTAAGTATCCCGAGGGAACTTTATTAGATCCAGCCCAGTTATCGCTTCGCCTGAGAGGTGTAACATAATTCTTATTTATTGAGTTAGAATATATTATTATAGTGAGTTATTATAAGAGGGGCTGCATATTATGGACATCAAACAAATCAATATTTCCTGGGACTAAGGCCGTGGTAAAGAATTTAAAAAAATCGACCACAACTGCCTCGATGATCGAGTAGAGCATAGTGTGGCTGACGATCACAAGGTCCTGGTCTCGAATCATAGTTTGGACAGTTTGTGGTTTTAGAATATAATATAATAATTATATACTATCTGTACCAGTCAAAGATTGTGCCCACTATAATATCAAAAGTTTTGCCACCTATCATATTAGGGCTTAATATCGTGGGCTATTTACAGTAGGTGTACAAAGTACACCTCTGCCACTGGTCACGTTGTTTATTCTTTTTACTCTTTCGTGAGAAAGAAACATATAGACAGTGAATAGTTCCGTTTTATATAATAATACTTACAGAAAAGTTGTTGTCTCAAAAACTACTCCGAATTAATTCTTGTGTGTTTCTACGTTTCATAAATGTTAGTTTTAATCGCAGTAACTTTCATAAGTGTTAGTTTAATCTCAGGCGCGCACAATTATACCTTCATCGTATGAAAACAATTCCCTATCCCAGGCTAAACTGTTGTGCACTGAAATTACCTTTGTTTAATTATAATTTGAACGCCGTATGAGATACACGTGTATTTTACATGAATTATATTATTAGCCATAGATTAGTTCATACATTACATATGCAGCGTACATTGGTTTTCGGACTAGCTAGGCAGAATGGCACTTAGTCTATTGAGCCAGTTAATTGTACATGTAACGCCAAGTCACTTGCCACGCCAAGGTGAACCACGCCAAGTTGAGCCACGAAAAGTTGACCCACGCCAAGCTGAGCCACGCCAAGCTGAGCCACGCCAAGCTGAGCCACGCCAAGCTGAGTCACGCCAAGCTAATCCACGCCACGCCAAGCCACGCCATGATAGTCAATTCTCCTGTCAATCGCTATCAGCCCAGCCGAGCCGCCATGTTGGCACACCTCTTGATGCCCCGCCAAAATGCCACTGCAATAAAGTAGTGGGGATGTATCTATATAAGCCTTAGCAACATCATTTGTGATGCTTTTTCACTACTAAGTAAAAGGGTAGAACGAAACTCTGCTTCATTTTATTCCTATTCTTTTCAAACATGGTTATTTAAAAACTTCCTTATTCCTATATTTCCAAAGCGGGGTGGCATAGGTATACTGTGCACACTCACATTTCGCTGTCGATATTAGTTCCGTAAGTAATAGAAAGCGAGCCTATTGCTATTATACCGAGCAGCATTCCAGACTCTGATACTCCAGACTGATAATTGGATTTTTTATATAGAAAAACTACATTTTGTCCAACCTAGAATTTGAACTCAGGACCGTTATACACCTTATTCGCTAGTAGACCAACGGAGCAAACAGTATGATAATAAGTGCCCAGCCAAGTGGTATGCACTGATATTATCTTTGCTTAATTACAATTTGAACACTATATTAGACACACGTGTGTATAAGAGGAATCAAATTTTATGATGTCGATTGTTAATAAAATTATGTTTATTAGCAATACATTCATATATTTTTCTTAGCATTTCGACGGAACACAAGATCATATTTATATGGATGTGGCCCAGAAGGCGGCCACACTGATTGCATTGCCAGAAGCAGAGATCAAATCTGGCTGCGTGCAGATCTAAGGGCACACACAAAAACCTCAGATTCGTACTGTCTGTGTATCTCCATCTGATCATGTTTTCCTTCGACCGACCTGGGTCCAAAGTCTATTTAAAGACTAGACTGTATATTCTAGACTGCCCATGGCCAGTTATTATATTAATTATTATATTCAATACCTTTCTAAAACAACGAGGTAGAAAGAAAGGTTCATATGTTTGTCTATCATTCCGGTTAACATTTTGTGATCTATTTTTAAAGCACTTATTGACATCCAATTGAGCTGATATTTAGCATACGTAACTTCGGTGTCAATGAAATTATATGGTACTACATAGCAGGTCTGATTATGGTGCCGAAAGGTGACCATATAGCGCTATCGTGTTTGGGCTTGTTAAATTTGTATTGACAAGTGCTTTTAGCTCTAGGTGGCATTCAGGGTCTAATGATTGAGATCCGAAGGTGGCCACAGGAGTTCCTCAACTAAGCATGATGGCTCCGTCGTGCTTGGGCTAGTAAAGCTATTACTTAAAATATTTAAATATGTATAAATATTTTACACCGTCATGCCTATATTCCCCAAGCGGGTGTGGCAGAGGTGTACTGAGTACACTCACTTTTCACCAACGATATTGGGTCCCATGTAATAGAGGGCCTATTGCCATACACCGGGCACAATTCTAGACTCATACTGGAAAATTTTCGTTAGAAAAACTACATTTGTCCGATCTAGGATTTAAACCCAGAACCTCGTGATCACAAAGCGATGCGCTTTGCCACTAGACCAACGAGGCAGCAATAATATTATTATTTTAAGTAAATACACACTTTATTATTTAATATTTAACCAAAATAAACATCAGTGAAATAAGTTCAGTGAAATAAGTTCTCAAGTAAATACATTTAAGTGAATAACTAATATCAATTTCTTTTGTACTTTCTTAATTGGACATCGTTTCGGTTGCCTTAGGACCAAATTAATGATGTTTAGGTCACCGATGCATTGTATCAAAAACTAAAAGATACTACAAAATATTGAATTATTTGAAATTAGTAGACAATACAACTTTGTTTGTGTTTCTAAGAAAACTTATGAAAAATTATCGTTTAACTAGTTTCTACCCGCGGCGTCCGCTTCTACTTTAGACAGGAACTTTTTCCGGGACAAAAAGTATAACTATATGTTAATTCAGGTAATAAACTATCTGCGTGCTGAATTTCGGGCAAATCCATTTAGCCGTTTTTGCGTGATTGAGTAACAAACATCCAAACATGTAATCTTTTTATCCCGGAAAAATGTAAGGATCCTGTCTAAAGTCAACGTGGATAAAATCGCGGGTTAATAATATTAGAAAAAAAAACTAGTTTATAATATTAGTAGGATTAGTACTGAAACGGCATATGGTAATACCATTACATGGCCATTTCATGAAGTTATCTTAACGCACCGTTTGGTCATAGCGAATAAAGGTTTCGCCACATAGCCGACGCAGCGCGACGGGAGCGCGACGGTGGCACGGCTTGGGGAGTGGTAATGTACTGAAATGTACGGGAGACAGCACACAGCGCAGCTCCGCTCGGCGCGACGGTGGCGCAGCTTGGGGAGTTGTGATATACTGAAATATACGGGAGACGCCACACAGCGCAACCCCGCCGGCGCGACGTTGTGGTGCGGCTTGGAGAGTTGTAATGTACTGAAATGTACGTGAGACGCCACACAGTGCAGCCCCGCTCGGCGCGACGGTGGCGCGGCTTGGGGAGTTATAATGTACTGAAATGTACAGGAGACGCCACACAGCGCAGCCCCGCTCCGCGACTGTGGCGCGGCTTGGGGAGTTGTAATGTACTGAAATGTACGAGAGATGCCACACAGTGCAGCTCCGCTCGGCGCGACGGTGGCGCGGCTTGGGAAGTTGTAATGTACTGAAATGTACGTGAGACGCCACACAGTGCAGCCCCGCTCGGCGCGACGGTGGCGCGGCTTGGGGAGTTGTAATGTACTGAAATGTACGTGAGACGCCACACAGTGCAGCCCCGCTCGGCGCGACGGTGGCGCGGCTTGGGGAGTTGTAATGTACTGAAATGTACGTGAGACGCCACACAGTGCAGCCCCGCTCGGCGCGACGGTGGCGCGGCTTGGGGAGTTGTAATGTACTGAAATGTACGTGAGACGCCACACAGTGCAGCCCCGCTCGGCGCGACGGTGGCGCGGCTTGGGGAGTTGTAATGTACTGAAATGTACGTGAGACGCCACACAGCGCAGCCCCGCTCGGTGCGACGGTGGCGCGGCTTGGGGAGTTGTAATGTACTGAAATGTACGAGAGATGCCACACAGTGCAGCCCCGCTCGGCGCGACGGTGGCGCGGCTTGGGGAGTTGTAATGTACTGAAATGTACGTGAGACGCCACACAGTGCAGCCCCACTCGGCGCGAATGTGGCGCGGCTTGGGGAGTTTTAATGTACTGAAGTGTACAGGAGACGCCACACAACGCAGCCCCGCTCGGCGCGATGACAAATGTCACAATCGATCGCAGCCGAGCGCTCCCGTCGCGCTCCGTTGGCTATTTGACCAAACCTTAAGGGTCCTGTATCGATGACAATGGGTCTGACTTAGAAAAAGTAAACAGTTGGAGTATAGGTACATCAAATTTTATTTCCTTCATTAGTAAAGCGGGAAGGCGATTGCCTCGTTGGTCTAATAGCGAATGATGCGTATAGCGATCCACAAGAAGGTTCGAATCTTAGATCGGCCAAAAAAATCTTTTGTAAGAAAAAAAAAACAGTATCTGTCCGGAGTCTAGCATTATGGCAAGTAAAATGGCAATAAACACACTCCCTCACATAGGACTTAACATCGTCTGTGAAATTGGATGTACACAGTACACCTCTGCCACCCTTGCTTGCGGAATATAGGCGTGACGGCTTTTTTTTCACTACCTTCCTTAGAAAAGCGGGAAAATGTGGAGAAAGCTAGAAAGGTATTTTAACTGTTAGAACTTTGTACTCTCTGCTTACCTTGCAACAGATCTGGTATGATGATATAGATTAATAGATCTATCTATCTGTCTTCAGCCGAAAGACGTCCAATGCATTGATAAAACAGACTGGATTAAAAGATAGGTAGATTCATTTAAAAATTCAAATAAATCCAACCTAACTAGCCGTTACTAAGAATAATTATCGGCAAAATTACTTTTCTCAAACGCCAAAAAGGGTTGAAAAAGTTGAAGATATCTTTTGTTCTGCGAAATTCGATGGTAATAATAAAACGTTTCTCACAACGCTTATAAGAACTCGATGGATAAACCTTAATCGGCCAACTTTTGGATTGAGGAACAAAGGAATACCTTTCGAAGAGTTATGGATTAAGAAAAACATTTATATTCTATTTTATTTAAACTGGCTTTTGTAATAGGTTGCTTGAGTTTTTACAAATAGATTATTTTTGCTTTTCCATCGAAAAGTTTTTTAAAAAAACCCAAAAGCCATTATAGTGAACACAATTCTAGATTCCAGAATGCTACTGCAAATTTTTCCACATTTTGTCCCACGTAGAATCCGAAACTGAGACAGAGGTGCGAACTGGAATTTGATCCCTGAACCTCGTAAATACAAGGTGAGTGTTTAGCCCTAAGCTATTACTGGCAATTTTTTCTGTTTTAACACACACATATTTCATCACATCTAGTCCCTAAAAGAGTAAGCATATAAGGAAATTACGTCTAATTTAATAGCCCTGTATCATATAAGACTATTTTTACAAGCTTTTATTTAATTTGCAATTTTCGTGTGTCTGTCGGTCTTTCCGGTTCAAATCTTGTGATCCATTTTTCAAGCACTTGCAGGTATCCAATTAAACTGAAATTTGGCAAACTTATGTAAGTTCAATAACAATGCAACAATATGGAGCTGATCTAATGATGGAGTCGGAAGATGACCATTGGGACATGTAAATAATGAAACGTAGCCCCTTCGTGTTTAAGTTTATTAAATTGGTGTTGACAAGTACTACAACCAGATTGTGTTCAGAGTCTGATGATGAAGCCGAAAGGTGGCCAATGGAACCACCCAACTACTTAATATAGCTCCGTCGTGTTTGGGGTCGTTGGATTTGTCTTGACGAGTACTTTAGATCCGGATAGTATTTTGGGTCTCATGATAGAGCCAGAAGGAAGCCATAGGACCTCCTCAACCAAGTATGATATCTTCGTTTTATTTTTGCTGTAAAAGCTTGTTTTTAAAAAGGACTTCAAAATTATTTTTTTTTAACTTCTTAATATATGTGAAGTAGAATGGACTATCTGCCAAAATACTGAGCCAATTTCATATCAAAGAGTATCTACAACATTAAAACAACATTTTTTTAATCATTTTAAATCACAGACCCGAATGGATATTATCGAACTTTTCCTAAGACTATCGCCTAACCTTGTCAATGGTAGATATTTCGTCGAAAGATCTGAGGACTTAGCACGAAAAACGTGACGTTAGCGTGACGCTAACGCGTTAATATGCCATCTTTGTCACACCATAAATTTATGATGAACGATAGCACGATTACTTGCTAGCGTCATGCTAACGTCAAAGTCCTCTAAAACAATATTGGAGGAGCAAAAATGTCTGCCAAATTAAATTTATATCATATTTGACAGGGACAAATGGAGTTCCTGGCCTGCCTACCCGTCCCCTGAGCATAGTATGAAGATAAAATAACCAAATAGAATAAATTAAAGTCTTCTAAGTAGCTAAATAAAAACATTTATTTCCCACAAGAGCTATAAAAGAAAATTTTAGTATAGACAGGGTTGGCACTATTAATTTACTACATATAGTATAATGGATTTTAATAATTTTAGTAAAGAATCAGTTTTTTGTGAACTTTTTTTTTATATCCATCTATTTTCGCCAGATTTCTTGCAGAGTAGATAGACAGTACAGAATCTCAACAGATTTTTTCTTTCGTCCCAGTAGTCTTTTGCCTCCTCCGCTTTCATAGTTCGTTTTAAATACTCTCGTTGGTAGTCTCTTGGCTGATAGACGCTAGATACTCTTGACTTTTTCCAGAAGTATATATTTTCCTTAACCAAAATAATTGCTTAAATATGGCATAGCTAAAGTCAATAACCAGCTGCTTAATTGACTTTAAATCATTTTTACGTCGACTAAAATTTGAAGAGGAGGTTGCAGGGACTGTGTATACTTATAAGGAACATTAAGTTTCTGTAATTGAATTATACCTAGACTACAGTTGTTACGTCTAGTTTGAGGCATGCAGGTGAACCAAGGAAAAACAAAAATAAATAAATTTAAGTGGTATACAACAGAGATATTCACAATAATACAGGCCTTGGCCTAACTCAGACACCAGCTCCTCACATTCATTTATTATGATATTATAAAAAATCTTACCTTACTTATATTATTACCATGTACATACACAATGTGAGGAGAAATAAACGCTTTATTATTATTATAATGAAAAAAATGTGAGGCCAAACATGTCTATTCATATCATGATCCCGGATTCTTTGCGGCGTAGGCAGAGAGTACAAGGTGTAGAAAGCTAAGTACCCATTTCCCTTTTTAAAAAAATAGTTTTTTTTCTTTTGCTGATAGCCCTACCATATGCAAGACTAGCTCGAAACAATAGAAGAAAAACGTTTTCGTATGTCATTTTAGTTTATGAATCCAATAACGTTTCTTGCATTTCCCCGCTGTTCTATTTCTTGCTTTATTTATCTGTACACGTTTATCATTCGTTTTTTTTTGAGACAGCCCTATTACTTGACGCATATGGTTTGTTTTTCTATATCAAATGGGATGTACGTACAGTCGCTAACAATAGTACGTTGGCACATTAGGTAGTCATTGTAACGTTGTTTTTATAAGATCATGTTTTGTGACCATATGTTCGCAAGAGCGCTTTTTCAACGCGCGTTAATCAAGCGCTGGTATGGCACAAACGGCTAAGAGTACTTTTTTCAAAAACACTTACAGCGTTTCAACACAAAGTTTTGAAAAAGCGCCCATGCGAACAAGGGGTTAAAAATACAAGTATATGTACGTAGTTTAGGACAAAATGCTAGTTTTGACAATTTTTTGGTCCCGATACAGAATCAGAATATTTTTTATTCATGTAAACCATTACAGTCTTTATGAATAGCCAGAAAAGTAACAAAGACTCTACCACCACTTCGGAATGTCATTCCTGTGGAGAAGTAGGGCAGGGAACTCCACGGTTACTCTTTTTAAATAGAATTTTCAAATTTAAATGATTTATTGCTTACATGTGTGCATAAGTTGTTACATTTTTTTTGTCTGTCAGGACGCAACAAAAAGTTACTTAAAAACTAAGATTGAGAATAATTTTAAATGGATTTGATACATTAATTTTTACAATTTTTTCCATCTACATATTATTGTGAGTTAGGAGAATAATGTAGTATGACCACACAGTCCAGAGTCTGGAGTGGTTATGAAAATAGGCTTATCTTTTATAGACTCATCTCTTATTACTTTGGGTCCTAAGGTCGTCGATGATATGCGTGTATATTGCTCCTCTGCCACGCTCGCTTAGGCAATATATACGTGACGGTGTGTTTACATTATGTACAAACATAGACATCGCAGCTCCAATACCAATATGTCTTAGAGAACTGAACACACACAAAACTCGAGCCCTTTACCCATTTATCAAATAGTATAGATCTAACAGCAAAACAAACTGGTACCCAAAGTAGGGGGAGTTTATAAATGGACCAATACAAACACTTGAGACTTTAGACCCTTTTACTATGCTTATTGGACTATGTGAGAATAAAATTCACGTTTAACTGCCTACGTTAGGAATGGAAAACTAAAGGCATGAGTGTTATTAATAGGAAGGGACAAAAATTGGGGCGTGGCTAAAAATGAGGACTTTCGATAGACATTTATTAAGGAAAAAAATCAGGAATGACTGAGTCGGAACACTCGGAGTTACACAAAGATTTGTTTCGTGCGGGACTCGAACCTGTGATTACTCAATCCAGTGGGCGGAGCTACTCAAGCTCTTAACCACTGGACCAAGCCATCTGTCAGTTAAAGATTGATAGGAAGGAGCGAGAGCGCCGGCTTCAGTCATTCCACGCAGTGCCTCTCCTCCACCGTTTCAAAGTCATAACAGCGAGCTGACTATATAAGCTTAATAATGACACTAGATTTATGTTTCTATGACTAATAGTTCTGTAAATCTTAAGGTAAGACGATATAGACCTTTTCGTTAAGGTCAACTATTCTGACCTGGTACCCGTATGTTTCGGTGTATATTTTTTTGGTTTGGCAACACTGGCCATCAGCTGTAGTTGAAATAGCTCTCGTCGTATTTATTGAAAATAATTGAAATAATTCCGTATATTGTGTGTTTATTCATTAAAATTACATGGTTATTACGTGTATATATTGTTATTAAGTATCAGTGACTTCTGAATCGCAATAAAAGTGAAGAAACTTTGACCGGCTGACAACTCACCAACTCAACGGGCAGGATTTGAAATTTTGACCCAAAACGGGGAGTATTGTTTCAATATCTTAACTTTTATCACATTACACACTCCACAACATTTATAAATAGCTCATCCTGGTGAGCCACGTCCAGTAAATACAGGCATTGTCATGTCTCCTTTTATTTGACAAGTAGTGGAAACAAAATCGACGACTAGCACTCGCTACAGACATTGTAAACACTACAAATACACTGCCCAAGCCTGATTATAATTAATTATATATAATAGTTAAGTACATAAGCTCATTGGCATATGATTTATATGTAAAATAGGTTTAAATACCACAAAATTACCTACCCTCTTGCAAGCAATAATCATTAAGCTTGCTCAATTGTATTCCTATTAATCATTTTATACTAATTGTAATATTTAGTTACTTCCCTGAACTTAGTTCCCTGTCTTAACTATTCTATTTTTATTGTTTATCTCACAGTCACATTCCTATTCTGTTACCTTATATTTAATAAACTTTATTACCTTTTAACAAAGCTCTTTAAATAATCTTTTCATTGTTACTAACACCTATTCTCACTTTCCAGTAAAATGATGACCCGCAGAGCAATGACCCGGGATACAGAGGACAAGCTCCGGGCAACTCTTAAGGAACTGGAGTCTTCGAGAAAACTGTGCCAACAGCTGCTGCAGGAGAGAGATGACAGCGAGGTGGAAGTAAAAAACATTATTGATAAAAACTCTGAGCTCAAGAAGGACTTGGCTGAATTGCACATAAAATATATGGACATTCTTGACCAAAATCAACATATTCGTGACATTGTATCTAGTTTAGAAGAGTGCGGTGACACACATGAACTGGCTCTAAGACGCATATCAGAACTTGAAATTCAACTTAGTGAGGCCCATAAGGCTATTTCAGATTTAGAATCCCTAAAAGTTAACAAACAAACTGTTGCTACCCAGAGCCTTTATGATGAGTTAGTCGGTAAAGGGTCCAGTTGTGTATGTGACATGCCAGCCATTATAGATTTGACTGGTGATGACACCATAAACAAACGTCCTTCAATTAGAGGTCACAATAAAATTAAAAGGTATTTAAAAATTAAATCCATTATTAAAAAAACAACAAAAGGCACTATCAAGGCAAAATTACTTTAAAACTAATGTTTGTCTTAGAAAAGAGCGTTTCCAATTATTAAATTGGATACCTGTACAAAAGAATTAGAATAAAGTGAATCTAGGTACAATATAGAAACACAACAATTAAAAAACGAATTACTATTTAAGGAATTGACTTTAAAGGATATTTTTAGTAAATATGAACCCGCTCAGACACAATTATGTGAACGGATGCAGGAGGTTAGCGAGCTAATTGATTTGGTAAGATATAATGCAGAAAGATATAAGTCTCTGACCAACAATATCTCGTGTGCCTGTGCCCCTTCGAAATCTATTCCTGAGACCAGGCATGTAATACCCGTGCAAGAAACTAGTAATTCGATAGTGAGTTATAGAACATTAGTTTTCTCAGACCAAATTGGAGCAGGCTTTGGTGCACTTCTACACAATGAACTTAATCAGATTGCAACCAACTTCTGTTATAATAATTTGCCCTATAAGTTATTGATAGATAGAATTTTACTGACAAATATAGATAGTACCACTACAGTTGTTTTGTTGTTTGGTAACAGTCTAGGCATCCAAAAAAAGGACATTGTGGATGGTATTAACACTTTATTAAAATTAAACCTAGGAAAATTAATGTTGTGTGCCTTTCATAACTCTGACTACCTGTCAGAAAAACAAAATAAACTTATTCACTACTTGAATAATTATATGTATATGATATCATGTCAACATGATAATGTTTTGTTTTTTGACACTAATAATTTTGTTAGTGGATTTAAACTGACACAGGAAGGTATGTTTCTTCCCAAGAAATGCAAAAAAACAATGGCTTCTTTGATAGCATATAATATTAACTCCGTTATAAGTAATATAACGAAAACTAGGGTAAGAGACGAGCCAGTATTATATAGTTATTCTAATAATACTGTGATAAACTGTTTAAACGACCGAGGCTGACAACAGAGGTACATACTAGTATCTCTAGCAAATCACATATTTTAAATAAGGAGGAAGAAAGGCCTGGTACTTCGAAACTTTTCCATCAGAATATACAAGGATTTTCTTCAAAATCATTAGAGATAGAGTCATTTTTGGAAAAAACTTAATATGATGTTGTTTGTATTTGTGAACATTGGTTTAAATCGTATGAATTATTAATAAATTATAACAATTATTCCTTCTTAAGTTACTATACTCGTAAATCCAAGCTTCATGGAGGTACATTAATTTTGGTTAAAAAAAATATCAAGTCGAGAGAACGTAGGAATATAGTTGAGCTTTCAGTTGAGCAGTGTGTTGAAATTTCTTTTGTTGAGCTGGATAAGCATATTATTGTGTGTGTATACAGACCCCCAAACAGTCAAAATTTTACTACATTTGAATCTGTAATGGAAGATGTGCTGAATAAAACTTTCATGAGTAACAAGTCTTTGTAGTTTGTGGTGACTTCAACATAAATATTTTAGAAAAAACATCGTATAGTGACAGATTCTTACGTTTATTCAATTCTTTTAAGTTAATTAATGTTTTCCTCGAACCGACTCGAATAACATTAACTTCTGCTACATGCATTGACAATATTTTTTGTAATTGCGATTATATAGATCAAGCAGTAGTTAGTTATCTACAATCTGATCACACTGGGCAAACAGTCACTTTCACTAATATTACACCATTGAGAAGTGTTAAAGTTAAATCTAGAAATATAACACCTGCAACATTGCATACATTTAATACAGCTTTGAGTAATAAATTAGATATTTACACGAGTAACGCAAACAAACCTCATAAACTGTATGCTGATCTTTTTTCATTTATACAGGTACAATTTACTAGTAGCTTCCCCATTAAAATGAAAAATATCAAACCCAAGTTCACCTTCTGTGATTGGGCCACCGCTGGAATTCATAGAAGTAGGGAAAAGCTATATGAATTATATGACCTAAAATCCCAAACGAATAGTGAAAGTTTTGCAAGGTATGTTGCAAATTATTCTAAAACGTTTAAAAGAGTATGTAAGGCAGCAAAAGCGCTTCATATAAGTAAAAGAATTAAATCTGCAGATGACAAAATTAAGGCCACCTGGAAAATTGTTAATAGTGAAACTGGGAGGTCTAAGCACCGCAGTGTAGACTTTACTCTAGAGACTGCGCGTGGGCTCATTCAGGCAGATAGCGACGTAGCTCAAGAATTCGATTTTTTTTTCACTAATATTCCGGTAGAGACAACAAAATCCTTAAATTGCTCTTCTTCCCTTGCAATTTCTTTTGTTAAAAGCAACATTACTCTTTGTCCGGTGGAGTTCGGGTTTGAGTACACAAATCCCCGGTCTGTTATCAAAGTCTTTAATGATTTAAAATTAAAAGTAACTGAAGACTTATGGGGAATGTCGGTAAAAGTGTGTAAATCCATTATACATACAATCGCGCCACACTTAGCTGTTATTTTTAATATGTGCGTAGATCAAGGAGTCTTCCCGAATTTAATGAAATTTAGTAAGGTAATACCACTGTTCAAATCCGGCGATAGTAAAGATGCCAACAACTATAGGCCAGTGTCTGTCTTGCCAGTGCTCAGTAAAGTGTTCGAAAAGATAATGCTCATGCAAATGCAGGATCATTTTAACGCAAACAACATCCTGCACGATCAGCAATTTGGTTTTACCAAAGGGCGTTGTACTAATGACGCCGGTGTAACTCTAATAAAGCATATCTTCGATGCCTGGGAGAACTCACAGGACGCCATTGGCATTTTTTGTGATCTTTCCAAAGCATTTGATTGTGTGAAATATGAAACACTGCTGCTTAAATTGGAGCACTATGGTATCCATGGTAAAGCACTTAATCTTTTAAAATTTTACCTAGAGGACAGACAACAGTGTGTTCAAATAAATCAAACTAAATCTCTAGGCTATTTAGTTAAAATGGGCGTTCCACAGGGATCGATACTGGGTCCGTTCCTATTCTTAGTTTACATAAATGATCTACCTGAAGTAATTAAAAATCGAGCGAAGATAGTGTTATTTGCTGACGATACCTCTTTGATTTTTAAAGTAGGTAGACATGTTAATAACTTTGACGAAGTAAATGACGCTATTCTTCAACTACATAACTGGTTTACATCCAACGATTTAGTGCTAATAACAAGAAAACTAAATGTATAAGGTTTTCTTTGCCAAATGTAAAAAGTACTGTACATGATATTATACTGAACAATGAGAAACTTGAGTTCATTAATGATACATCTTTTTTAGGGATTATGCTTGACTCCAAGTTACAATGGGGTCCTCATATTGAGAATTTAGGTAAACGGCTTAGCTCCGCTGCCTATGCCGTAAGGAAGATCAGACAACTAACTAATGTGGACACCGCGAGGATAGTCTATTTTAGCTACTTTCATAGTGTCATGTCTTACGGTATATTATTGTGGGGTAGGGCAGCGGACATTGAGTCTGTTTTTATCTTGCAAAAAAGGGCTATTAGGGCCATCTATAACTTAAGTAGTCGCGACTTTTTAAGAGAACTGTTCAAAGTAGCTAATATCATGACGGTCCCATGTCAATATATTTATGAAAACATTATGTATACTAGAAAAAATTTAGATAATAATAATATACTTGGCCAAATAAAAAACGAGCGAATTTAAAACTACAATGCATGTACAACTGGTACAATCGGCGACATATAGATGTACGGGATTCTACGTCATACATGGTAATAGCTATTTTACTCTTTTAAACTTTTCCCGGACATGTATATCGTTTTACCGATGTAGTTATTAACAAAATACTTTTACGAATAGAACATGCGAATTAAATGCTGTACAGTCACAAACAAAACACCTTTACGAATTGAATAATCGATTTTATTTTATTTTTAAACGTAGGATTAATTCCTGTGTCGTGGGTGCGTTTACAAACATGAAAATTCATATACACAAATACCCAGACCGGAACAAATAATTGTAGATCACATTAAGATTTGTCCCGTGCGGGAATCGAACCCGCGACTATTAGACACATGGGCGGAGCGGGTTAAGCTCTTAACCACTACCCTAAATCGTCGGTCAAATTAAATACTAACTACTGCAAATGTGTATCTGCACTAGTAAAGTCGTCGACACTGAGTTTATAAATTTCGACCAGATTTTATAAGACGCTATACATACTAATAGCAAGTTCACTTATTCGAACTTTTGCCAGAAACGTTTTGCTGACGTATAATTACTAACATAGCACTTTTACGAATAAAACAAGCGAATTAAATGCTGTACAGTCACGAACAAAACATCTTTACAAATACAGGAAGCGAATTGAAAACTACAATGCCTCTCTACACTGATACTATCGTCGACACCGAATTCTACCGGATTCTTTCAAACGTGATATATGCGAGCTAATAGCGAGTTCGCTCTTTTGAACTTTTGCCCAAAGTGGTAATCGTTTCTCTGAAGTACATTGAGGACCAAAGCGCTTTTGGTATTTTGAAATATTAACGTCATATTAAGTTCTTAGAATTATGCGAATAGGTATTACTTAGTTGTTGCTAATGTTGTTTTAAATTTCTAATATGTACTGTGTTGTCTGAAATAAAAGATTTTTATTTATTTATTATAGTTACTTAGTTTCTGCCCGCGACTTCGTCAGCGTTGACTTTAAATGGGAAACTTAATTTTTTTTAGGGGTTAAAGTATCCTATGTGTTAATCCAGATAATGAACTATCTGTTTGCTAAGTTTCGTCCAAATTTGTTGAGTCATTTTTGCGTTTGACTGCCTCGTTGGTCTGATGGCAAAGCGCATCGCTTTGTGATCACGAGGTCCTGGGTTCAAATCCTAGGTCGGACAAAATGTAGTTTTTTAACAAAAAATTCCCAGTATGAGTCCGGAGTCTGGTGTTGTGCCCGGTATATGGCAATAGGCTACATGGGACCTAACATCGTCGGCGAAACGTGGGTGCACTCACTACACCTCTGCCACCCCCGCTGGGGAATATAGGCGGGACGGTGTTTATTTTTTTTAGTAACTAGCATCCTAACATCTAAACATCCGAACTTCTGAATATCCAAACATACAAACATACACATTCATAATATATGTAGGATTACATATGATATAGAAATATTTAATCGCATTTTTTTATTATTATTTTAAGTCCCCGAGATTTTTTATATACCATCACCATAGATGCATACAGCATCTATGGTGATGGTAAGAATTGGAGTTTTAGACGTCTAGACCCATAGTTCTTCCGGGGTATGGATTTTTTTTAATAATCATAATGTAGACTCATCAGTTCAGGTAGTATATCCAATAGATTTATGAATCATTTCACAGAATTTCATCCAAACCAAATCTAAGGAAATACACCAAACAAAAATCTTACCGTAATATCGTTATGATCTCTTCAACGAAGTCATAATATACCGTGCCAATATCGAGGAATATTCCTCACAATATCTTAGGAAAATATCGTAAGTATCCCGAGGGAACTTTATTAGATCCAGCCCAATTATCGCTTCGCATGAGAGGTGTAATATAATTCTTATTTATTGAGTTAGCATATATTATTATAGTGAGTTATTATAAGAGGGGCTTGTAGCGCTGTGCGATAGCGGTGTTCTTACCGATCACCAAGATTAAGCAGCGGTCGGCTCCTTTTGTAGACTTATTCTGACTGCACTCTGGGGTCTGGGATTAGTCAAGGTCAATAAAAAGTCTATGCTTGCAGTGGCTATTGGTTGGGGTCACTTCCTTTAATCTAATACGGTCAAAGAAGGTGATGGCTGCTCAAGTAGTCGTACTCGTGAACAGGTGCTGCTTGCGGGGACTGGTCCATCCAGAATCCTCTAGCTTTTCATTATAAGATATATTTCATAATATGATTATTAGTTTTATTTCTCAGTCGTAAGGCATCACACTGGAGCTGGATCGCATTAATGGTTTTGTATAATATAAAAATGTATGTATTTATACAAAAAAAATATGGAAAAAAACCAATGGAGAATTAGGCAAAAAAGAAAAGCCCGCTGAGTTTCTCATCGGATCTTCTCAGTGAAGACCGCGTTCCGAACTGGTGGTAGATTAGTAAGTTTAAAAAATATATATAAATATGACAATTAGTTAACACCCCCGCAGTTTTTATGGAAAATAAACGATTTGAGCTTCAGTTGATCTAAAACCACTGAGTCTAGAGTTCTAACAAGATTTTTTCCTTACAAACCTGTTTCGCTTACTCCATTCTCATAGTTCGAGTCATACACGCTCAACATTTAAGTTCATTATGGCGTATTGTTACTCGGCGAATATGGGTCAGCCACACCAAAAGATCGAGGGATGCCCTGCGTGTCTAATATAGCAATATCTTCAGAATGCTGCTGGGACTACCCCAGTTTTGCAGTTTTGCTTTTTTTTAACACGTTAACCGCCAACGCGTTTAATGTTGTGCGACCCTTGATTATGCTACCAAGCCAAGCTAAATCCTAGATTTTCTTAATTTTAATGGTCTGTTTTTTTAACTATTTAGTTAGATTGTATGCATAATTAATGTATTTAATTAACGCAAAATGATTTTCAATCCTCTTTTATGAAGTATTAAGCATCGGACAACATTGACCGCCATGCCCTCAGCGGACGAAAAATCGAAAATCCGTTCCATAGGGCCGCGCGGTCACATTGTCGCCCACCCCCACCCGAGACTCTCGTGCTTATTTTAATGGCCTATCCTATGTCTCACGGCTGGGCAAAGGCCTCCCCTTGATGCCTCAACATAAATCGATCCTGGACCAGTAGAATCTATGTCTTTTTGTTTTCCATCTCGGTTGACCACGACACCTTCCGTCGCCGTCTTCAGTGATCCATGCCGTGACGATATTTGACCAACGTTGCAGGTTCATACGCAAGACTTGACGAAATCAAGATGGCTCTAAAACAACTTAAAAATGGAAAAGCCCCGAGTGATAACGGAATTACTACGGAGCTCCTAAAGGCAGGTACCTCCTATGCTCAAACAGCTTCAGCGTATATTTAATTCCGTTATCTTCTCTGGGAGAACTCCAAGGGCATGGAACAGGAAAGTAGTCGTTTTGTTTTTCAAGAATGGAGACAAGACCCTTCTGAAAAACGATCGACTGATTTCTCTCCTAAGCCATGTCTAAAAGTTGTTTTCTAGAGTCATCACAAATCGCCTGGCGGGAAGACTTGACGAGTTTCAGCCAACGAAACAGGCTGGTTTCAGGACAGGATATGGCACCATAGACCACATTTAAACAGTGCGGCAGATTATACAAAATACCCAGGAGTATAATCATCCCTTGTGCATGGCATTCGTGGACTACGAGAAAGCCTTCGACTCCATCGAAACCTGGTCTGTTCTCGAATACCTGCAACGTTGCCAGGTTGACTTGCAGGAATTACAACAGATGCTCTGTGGCCTAGCTGATTCTTCCCAACGCATTGGGCTCCGGATGAACATGAATAAAACCAAGATTATGTTCAATGAACATGTCATTCCGGAGCCAGTAGTTGTAACTGAAACCACTCTCGAAGTTGTTCAAGAATACATCTACCTCGGACAAGTACTACAATTAGGTAGAAACAACTTTGAGAGAGAGGTCCGCAGGAGGATACAGCTGGGCTGGGCAGCGTTTAGGAAACATCGTCAAGTTTTCTCGTCGCCAATACCTCAAAGTTTGAAAACAAAAGTCTTTGATCAGTGCGTCTTACCTGTCATGACATACGGAGCCAAGACATGGACATTTACGGGGAGACTAGTCCACCAAATGAAATTGCTCAGCGGGCTATGGAGAGAGCTATGCTCGGAGTTTCTCTGAAAGATCGAATCCGGAATAAGGAGATCCGACAGAGAACCAAGGTCATCGACATAGCTCACAGGACGCTGAAGTGGCAGTGGGCTGGCCATATTTGCCGAAGAACCGATAACCGCTGGGGTAGACGTGTTCTCGAGTGGAGACTGCGGCTCGGCAAACGTAGTGTGGGATGCCCTGCAGCTAGATGGAGCGACGATATACGGAGGGTGGCTGGCAGCAGTTGGAGGAGAAGAGCCGAAGATCAGGCTCAATGGCATGCCTTGGGAGAGGCCTATGTCCAGCAGTGGACTAATACGGGCTGATGATGGTAATGCTTTATATCACTACGCCAGACCCCTTGCGGGGTAGGCAGAATACAGAATTCCAACAGGTTCTTTCCTTACATACCTTTCTAGCTTCCTCCTCTCTCATAGTTAGACTCATACACGCTCGCCGTTTACGGAGACTCTTGACTTGATTTCATAAAATAATTTACATAAAATATAATTTTATTATGAACATTGAACCATTCACCTGCAAAGTCGCGCTTGTTTTTCTTCGACTGCTAGTCATCGATATAATAATAAACCCATACAAAAGTCTCTCAAGTACTTTATAAAACAATAAGCATAAAATTACAAGCAACAAATTTCGAATATCCAACAATAAGATTACTTTTGAAGTCAATTCGGTTCGTTCGATCGGAAAATTAACTCAAGCAAACACTGTAATAAGTAAATTTTCCTTGGATTGATTAAGTCAGTGATTGATTATAATCGAGAAGCTATTTATTGGGTTGATTGATAGAGTTTGGGCGATTAATCGGGTTTGCAAATTGCATATGGATGTCTTGTAAGATTGTAAATAAATGCAACTTTTTTTTTTTGCTAGGTGTGGCTTTTAAGTGAGAGGAAAAGAAACTGTTGAAACGATGTACTTTCTACCTACTCGGTAAGGTACTGGCGTAATGATATAGTAGCTAGTAGGTGTTTGTGCAAAAGGTTTTTTTTAAAGAAACGTACCCCCCCCCCCCCCCCACACTAGGATTTATTTCTGTGTCGTGGGTCCGTTTACAAACATGAAAATTCACATACACAAATACCCAGACCGGAACAAAAAATAGACACAGTAGGCGGAGCGGCTTAAGCTCTTAACCACTGCGATAATCGTCCGTCAAATAAAATAAAAACGGCGTCACTCTATACCTATTGCCAACGTTCAACAGCGTTCGACTCGGTCAATATTAGGTGGGTAACCGTATGTGGCATATTGATCGGAGACAATATTATGGAATTCACGCAAAAGCGTTGATCACCTATATCTATATCATCACGCCAGATCTCTTGCGTAGGTAGAGAGTACAGAGTTCCATCAGGTTCTTTCCTTACATACCTCTCTGGCTTCCTCCACTCTCATAGTTCGTCTTATTTACGTTGACCACATTAATTGGAAGTCGTTGAGGCAAGTTGGAAGCTTTAAAGATGGTTTAAAAAGTTCCAATTGCAGGTGTCCGCCACCATATGACCTGAGGGTTAAGTACTAAAATTGGACGTTAACGTGACGCTAGCGATTTGATATTCCATCCTTATCGTACCTACTCCAATTTATTAAACAAATATCACTGTGACAGCACGCTCACTCGCTAGCGTCATGCTAACGTCGATTTTTTTGTGTTAAGCCCTCTGTTCTCTCTCACCTAAATTTGTAAGAGGTCTTGGCTCATCAGTTACCACTCATGATGACTCTCACAAATTTCTCAGTATATCTATATCATCACGCCAGATCCCTTACAGGGTAGGCAGAGAGTACAGAGTTCCAACAGGCTCTTTCCTTACATACCTCTCTGGCTTCCTCAAGTCTCATAGTACGTCTCATACACGCTCGCCGGTTACGGAGACTCCTGACTTGTCCTTCAGATAAGACCCGGTCTCAGTATATGCTGATTAATTAAGTACCATTACTATAGGTACTGTGCTAGCACCGGTGCGTTCTATGCGGAGATCCCGGAGCCACTTCAAAGTGCTTATGTCGGCCACCCTGTGGTTTTTAGCCGGTTGGAATCTGACATGCACCGCAAGCTTCCTCCGAGATTCGCGGTATTTCCCCAGGTAAAGAAGGTACTTTGCTAAAAACTTTACCAATGTAAATCAAAATATATATATGTAACGTAAGTAGCAAAGTAAATATTGCATTAGCTCACCCCCTAACCCCCTATGCGCTTAAACATCAAGTTATACCCTCCCTTTCATTTTAGATAATGTTAATCCTGTCCCCTATACCGCGGACAAGAGAGAAATTGCTTCATTAATGTATTTTTTGCTCTTTCCTTCCTTCCTGGTTAGATCCGCTTGCAGTTTTTTCTTTATTTCATTTTTCTTTGATGGATCGAATAGTTTTGTAAAAGCTTATCAAAAGATTGGCACGCACTCTAGCTTAAGCGGCTTGATGGATTGTAACTTATGAGGTGTAGTTACGTCGTAATTGTGAGAGGGACGTTTCTCTCTATCTGTCCCTTTTTTTCTCATTGAATTTCCAATCCATGATTATCACACTTTTGTCCAAATTTCATGTTATATGAGTCAAGCTTACTTGCATTGCATTTGTTTAATGTTATAGGGGGCAAGGTTACTGGCAAAAACAAAAACAGAAATCAGACTCCGGACTGAGATTTGTATAATTTCAAAAAGCACACTTTGTTAAACGTAGGATTTTAATCTAGGTCTTCATCATCACCACCCATATCAGGCACATCTAGACCAATGAGGCCAACGATTCCCGTAGACCAATCTAGACTAACTAGTCAAGGTTATTTTTAGTTTTTCTATCAAGTTACTACAATACACAAGAAAAAAAATCTATAGTTTATTATATGTAACGTAGTCGGAGTTGCCGAACATAGTAACAGACTTGCCCCCTATTACATGAGATCTAACATCGTCGGCGAAAAGAGGGTGTACTGAGTACACCTCTGCCACCCGCGTTTGGTGAATATAGGCGTGATTGTGTATTTATTTATTGACTAACAAATTATCTTTTCTTTAATACTAAAATCTATTGGCCGAGGCCTTTGCTCAACGCGCTCTACTTTCTACTATTTAATTAAACAATATTTAGCAACAGTAACTTCAAAATACTTTATAATTATATTCCCGCAGGAGTACCACTCGAGACTCGGTGTACACTTGAAAATATAATTAACATAGTAATTCTGAATAATTTATGCCGAATTCTATCCTTACGGCTTAACAAGCAATCATTAAAATTCACAGCTCGAAAACGAGACGGCAGACGGAGTCAGCGTTTCTTTTTAATGCGAAACAACTGTCAGCAAAAATGTATACAAACTGTTGGATTTTCTTTAATTTGAATTATGATGGTAAAATTATCGCCTTTTAAACATTTAGTCCATGGTCCAAATCCCAGCTTAAGGTTATTCGACATTTCTACAAAAATTGACATCAAGACTCTTCGTAACCAGCAAGCACGTATAAGACGAACTATCAGAGAAGAGCGTGAGAGATCTGTAAGGAAATGATTGGATATATCTATTTATTGGGTGGATCTCTGTGCTCACAGCTTACCTCGCCAGAAATCTGGCATAATGCTATAGATGGATATAGGATAATTGTCACTTGCTAACTACGTTTTCATGTATGCTAAGCCGCCCCATAAGGCTTCCAACACGGCTTAACAACCAGCAACTAAGTGGTAACCTAGACCAATGGCTTAATGAAAATGGAAATTACCACAAACGATTATCCATCACAGACTGAAAGAGCTAAACGCTGCTTTAATCTCAAACTCAAATAATTTTGTATAAACCCTGCGGGGGTACTTATAAATAGTTAATTTATGTTTTTTTTTTATCTAATATAACTACTAAGCTACCACCGGATGGAAATACAACCTCCACTGAAAAGATACTGCGAGAAACTCAGCGGGCTTGTCTTTTTTATTTAATTTTCTCACTCTTTAATCATTTTTTATGATTTTGTGTGAGTACAAAGTTTATGTAAAAATTAAATAATTATGATCTAGCTCCAGCGTGATGCCTTACGATCGAGATATGAGACTATTTATATTATTTCTAAAGAGTAAGTGCCTAGAGGATTCTGAATAGCCCAGCAACCGCAAGCAGCACCCGTTCACGAGTATGATTATTGGAACAGCCATCACTCCCCTTAACCATATCGGAGGGAGGGAAGTGACCCGCACTAGATAACTACCGCAAGCAAAGACATTTGAGAGAGCATGACCAAACCAGAACGCCAAAGCTTCAGTGATCACTACATTGATATATTATTCATACAAAGTTACAGATAACCAACAAAACGACAGTCAATCACGATTGTTGATTGACGTGGTCGGATATATCGCACGCCCTGAACAACACTGCATTAAGTCAAAATGCCTAATTTTTCAGGATCGACAATAAACCGTTTATTAAAGGAACATTGCATGTGAATCTAATATGTATCATCATTATGTAGTCCAGTCGAAACAAAACGCGATAATAAACCAAAAATATGCATTTTTTGACTCAATTCACTTCGACTTAATACAAATCATATACACTATGATGAAATAGTGTCAAACACGCTGTACAAGCCCACTCACTAACACTGAATTAAAACTGAATAAAGCGGAGTAATTTTTATACTGCATTCAATAACACCGCATTATCACCAAATAATTTACAATTGTGTAAAGGACCTGTTAGACATTTTTGTAAATATATATACGCCTATCTTGTTGGTTCAGTCCCGACGTCGCCAGCTAGGTCGAAGAATCACTTGCCCGCCGGCCGGTGCAGAGCAACACGGAGAGACGCCTAGTATTTGCCCTCCCCCATAGCGACTGCCCTTGAGCTAGTTGCCCCCTTGCCCTTCTGGCTCAAGCGAAGTGTTCATTCACACACACAAAAGCAAATTTTTGTCTATTCAAAATATATGAAAAAGTCGATTTTGAGATTTTTCGACATAATAGTATTGTTCTAGGTATGTGCCATGTACATCTTTCCCTAATCATGCGTAGTAACGGTAAAAATTTGCTGCAAAGACAGTTATTTTCAAATAAAACTTTTCACTTAAGAAAAACTTAATACTAAACAATAATGATCGAGGCTCGCTCTTAAGTTAATCTATACCACACCGTTCCGAAATATGTGTTTTAGAAGTTTTTTGTTAATATTCATTGATGCAGCATTCCTAATATTTTCAGGTAAATTATTAAACAGTTGAACTCCCTCAAAAAAACAACCTTCTTATTATGGCAAACAGTAGTGTTTCAATGCGTCCTCACGTTGGCTATGGTTGGGTCGAACTGATTCGCAATAAGAATATACCCTTTTGCTCTCATTTTTTGGGCTGTTTTGCGGACTGTTACCTTTCATCTCGTACAAATAATATTTCGATGGATGGCTACGAATACATAAAATTGTACCCTCCGAAAATCAATACTTAATGAGGATCATCAAATTACATCGGCCAAAGACTTGTTTGATCTATATGAGCTTAATTCGAAGGCAATTAATTTTATACTAATTAAGTTTGAAAAGCTTACTGCTCGAGGGAATAAAGGTCATTAAATGTTATAAGTAGCTTTTGGACTTCAACATCGATCATTTTGATAATATTAGTGTTAAAGTAATAATGTGAAAAGTTAAATTTAACTTGTCAGTTCGGGAAGATTTTTCGTTATAACTGTACTGTAGCTGTGCCTCATGGTTATGCCCGCCCTCTATTTTAAAATCTGTTTGCCAGGCTCCTAAGGACCGTAGCGTGATATAAAACAGTCTATAAACTTTCTAAAGAATTGGGCTATCAAATGCAAATGCCACAAATGGACACCCATCTCAGATTGACCGAACCTGGTTTACCCTTAATAATCACAACAAATACACACTACAAGCACAAATAGGCGTACCTATATTTCACAGATCGCACAGGGTCCTTGTGGATGACCACTTTGTAAAATAAACATTTTTAATTTGACTTTAAGAAAGATCTTTGTCACTCAAGACGCTTCTCGGCTGGTTGTACAAAATTATTTTTTCCAGTTTAATTTATCGTCATTTCGGATGAAACCAAAAACAAGCCCCAATTAAGCGGACTCCATTAGAAACATAATTATATCAGAACTTGGGTAATTAGGTCGCCCAAAATCGGGACCGAGAATATTTAATAATTAATTTCTCTCGTTTGAGACGCTTTGTTAAATTATACTTAACCATTTTAAAATATGTATGTGTGGGGTAAACACGTGTAACCGCTATCTGTTGTGCTGTCTCTTTCACTCGTGAACCACTTAATCGCATATGGAAATTTCCTAACAGAGAATATAAAAAAATGGGTGGCAAAACCGAGTGTGGCAGAGGTATACGATGTACACATACTTTTCGCTGGCAATTTTAGTTGCCAATGTGATGGGAATAGGCCTACTACAGTAGGGGGCGAGCCTATTCCCATCACATTGTCTGACGAAGGATTCGGACCTAAAACTTCGTGATCGCTACGCGCATTATTTGCCTCTAGACTAACTAGTCAGCCCATAAAGAAAAAGGTTTGTATAACCGTGCTATGATAGTAAACTACTAGTTACTACAAGGCCCGGCGATGTGTGCGTGTCCTTTCATCGAGTAGTTTACGTACGCGCCACCCGAGGACAAATCCGGTTTACGCCAGCCATTTTAGATATGCAAATTGATATCGATAAAAATATCGATATTTAAATCGACACCTATTTGATATCGATAATCGATAAGATCAAACATTTTTATGCATATTATCGATATTTTGTAAAAATATATAAGAACGCGGTCCTTACTTTTAAAAGAAAAATAAAAAAGGCAATAAAAGAACTTTTGACTAAAACAAACTGTTAAATTAGCAACTACTCTCACAACATAAGTAAAGACTATGGGCACGCATCGTTCATTGTTTCCAGATGTGTTCTTATAGTAGTGTTTTACTGAAGCGCGATTGTTATAATCATAATCATTTATTCATAAAAGTACAAATAAGGTGTTCTTATATTTATATATATATATATTAGCAGTGATAGCCTAGTGGCTAGACCGTTAGACTGAAGTCAAAGGTCTCGGGTTCAAACCCAGGCACGCACCTCTGTCTTTCCGAAAGCATGTGCGTATTAAAAATTAATTATCACTTGCTTTAACGGTGAAGGAAAACATCGCGAGGAAACCTGCATGCCTAAGAGTTTCTCGAAGGTGTGTGAAGTTCGCCAACCCGCACTAGGCCAGCGTGGTGGACTATGGCCTAAACCCTCTCAGTTTGAGAGGAGGCCCGTGCCCAACAGTGGGACAGTTTCTTAACAGGGCTAATATTATTTATTATTATATTATAATATTGAATAAGTCTCCTTAAAAATACCTTCACAGGCATTTGAACATTTCAAAAGTCTTGTACGTACATAACGTAATACTAAAAGTAAGTCATTCAGTCAAATTATATATATTGTAAGTGTATGAACCTCTGTATATTTATTTAACTAACTTAAGTAACCTAGTGAAGCTGCTTTTAGGTGAACTATACATAGGTGTATTTACTAAAATAGCAGAAAAACTAAAAAAAAAAAGAACATGGCTATTGTAACCTTATAACTTTTGCACTATAGTTCTAAATTAAGTAACCGTATTTTCAAGTTGTGTCATTATTGCAATAGGACGGTGATGTGTGCTGTTAGTACGTTCTACTGCATGCAGTTGTGACTTGTACTGCAGAATGATCGTTTCGTCGTGGAGCACGTATGGTTGGTGTACAGTTCGACGGTCCCATAGAAAAAAGTTTCATATGCCAAACAAAATAAATGGCATTTGCAACTTTCGTGCCCGTCGATAAGGTCATTTACGCCAAATATAAATACAGGATTGTATGACTTTGTTCGTTGAACACGTCAAGTTAAATTATTAACTCGACGAATTAATTAACAAATTCAGGTACTATCTATCAAAGTATATTATGTATAAACATAATATACACTTTAATCATGGTATATACTTAAATCATGGTAAATCATGGTGTATTATTATGTAAACTCAAACACTATGGTATTATTGGAAATTTGTTGAACTGGGTTCAATCTTACTTAAAATTAGAATCCAATGAGTGACGGCTCTTGGTTTTAGCTCATCACCTTTTGCACCGTCGTCTGGTGTACCGCAAGGTTCTCATCATGGCCTAATCGTATTCCTGGATTTCATAATAAATCAGACGGCATCAAGACCAGTAATTGTTCTATCTTTGCAGACGACGTTAAACTATATAAAAGTATTAGATAACAAAACGATTTTAACCTCCTTCAAGCTGATCTTGATTCTATCAGTGAATGGTGTAAATTAAATGGTATGAATTTGAACGCATAAAAATATCTCCACATAAAGTTTACAAGAAACAGAAATATTTTTTCATCTAGATTCACATCAGTTCGGGATCTTAGAGTCACCCTTGATAAGAAGTTGAGTTTTATAGAGCATATAGACAAGATAATTAGAAAATCTTGGCAGATGCTTGGTTTCGTAAAAGCTTCATGTAGGGACTTCAGGAATCTTAGTTCCATACTCGTCTTGTACAATGCTTTTGTCCGTAGTCACCTCAAATACCTATCACCAACCTGGAATCCACAGTATAAAGTTCATTGTGACAGAATTGAGCGGCTCTAACGTAATTTTACAAGATTTCTTGCATTCAGGGATCCTAGTTGTTCCTACAGGGCCTGCTACAAGAAATGAAATCCCTTGAGACCAGTGCAAAATTTTTGATCTTTCTACACTACATAAACTCATAGATGGTGGCATACCGTCGTCGGAAGCATTAGCTGCCGTCCAAATCATAATTCCTCGTAATATACCTGGACACTCTGTCAGAAATACTTTTACCCTACCGAGAAACAAAACAAATCTGAAGAAGAATCCACCCCTTAACCGACTTTTAGATACATATAATAAATTGAACTGTGCTAACGATTTCATCTTATTGACATTCGTAAAATTATTTAAATTAGTTCTTTATTTTATAAATTGACTGTTTCAAATTAAAATTATAAGACATTAAACCCGAATTCTATTTCCAGATTCTTTTTTATTTTATTGTCACATATATTATTATTTTATATCTTTAACTTGATAAATAATTTTATTTCTAAAATAATGTTGTATACACATGTAGAGATTTAGCACACATCTGCCACTCCCACACTAGTTTTCACAATTTTCTAACTTCTTACAAATTTTCTATCATTATCATTATGCCAGATCCCTAGCAGGATAGGCAGAGGGTACAGTGTTCCAGCGGGTTCTTTCTTTGCAGACTTCAAAATGTTATATAACGAAATTAATAATTTAGCGCCTTCTATATATAGTACTAAATTTGCAAACAGAGTAGTAAGACTAGTCAACAGACTTTTTGTTGTAGATACGTAACTACCACTCAAAGCTGACCTCCAAAATGAGAGGACAGGAATTTAATTACATTTGGAATAAGAACTTTTTAAAATATTCCGCATGTCGTGATAAACTAGTCGTAATATAACCCAGATAAGTTCGCAGCGCCGGTCGTACTTACTATTCCTTCTGCCTCCTTAATTAGGTCAAGAAATGTAAGGGGGCACCACAGAGATATTCTTGGGAATAGGGTTATATCAAAATTCTTTTTATAAATTTTTATTTATGCTGAATGTTTGACTGCCTCGTTAGTTTGGTGAAATATAATGCGCGTTGCAATCATGAGGTCCTGAGTTCAAATCCTAGGTCGGTCGAATGTAGTGTTTCTATCGAAAAAAATCCCAGTATCATTCCGGGGTCTGGGATTGTGCCCAGTATATGGCAATAGGCTCGTCCCCTGTTCGTACCTACATGGCAAAAAGTGGGTGTATGCAGTACAGTATGTGGTCCAGAATAATAACACCTTCAGGGCTCTGTTGAGGCTTCCTTGCTTCTGTATTTGGCATGTTTGCGAATGCTGGCATAATTGACTTTTATGCCATCATGTGCAAAAAATCGGCCTCCATTGTGAGAAGGTTGCGTAGAAGCACCAATACAGTTCTGATGATGATTGCGAATAGAATGGATGCAGATGTCCTCCAAAGATATGCTGACCTTCATGTCAATACTAACATGTCACCTCTGCTACGGTGTTTTGGTATTTAAATCGTCCAAGGCGTGATGGTGACAAATCCAGTTATGTATTTTGTATAGAATTCATCAATTTCAGCCATATAATATTAACTTGGCACGTCAAGATATTACTCTCAAAAGTAGCTCGAAAACGCTCCTAAACATACAATAATTATCTGTAGTATTTAAAAGAGTATTATTCTTAAAATATGACTACTACTATGAGGTGAGATCGACCGTTATGATTGGGCTAGAACAGCCTCCTCGTATCGGGCAATATGCCGTAATACGACTGGGGTGCTTGGCATCATAAGTTTGCTGGGAGGGTGGTAACCAACCATGGTATTTATTTTATTAGAACTTAATAACATTTGGAAAAAACATGAACGTAAATAACTAAAGTAGTGAAACACTGTGTCGCAGTTGTTAACGCCCTCGACAAGAGCTTTATACAGCAGTATGAAACTAAGTTCAAACAAGCGCTTACATATTTAAAAATTAATATAAATGTATGAATATAACATGCATTTACGAATACAATTCTGGAATCAACAAAAATTTACGAAATTCTAAATAGTGTTGAAATAATATTATTAATAAAACTATACATCGGCATTGATAATAATTAATAAAATAAAAAAGCAATATATCAAAAAATAAAATAAAAAAGAGAAGACGGAGATGAATTAGGAACAAAAAAAAACTGTGTGTGTGTATGGGTGAGAGTGTGTGTGTGTGTGTGTGTGTGTGTGTGTGTGTGTATGAGTGAGTTGTGTGAACGTTTTTACCGAAGATACAATAATTTCTTGTTATATAGGAATTTATTATAAATTCGCATATAACAAGTGCAGGCTCACCAATTCATAGAGTTTAACAGGTTTTCCGTCTCGCCATAGTTAAGATTATGTAGCCAATTGGTGATTCTTCTTTTACACTGACGTGAATTAAGAGGGTAGATGTTAAGTCTTTTATTGATTTTATTATACAACATAGGACCGAGGGAATATGTTTGACGACTGGCTAAGGTAGTTCTGCATGAGGTAGTTTGACAAACTCGACCGGTTCTGCGATTATTTTGGACAAAAAACGGATCAAAGACAGTGTGTTTATGCTGTCTAAGGGTAATACAAAGTACAAACAGTTGACGAACCGAGAGAACCTTACACAGATCGTAAAGCTCTTTAGTAGGAAATCGGATGTGTTTAAATGTCATTACTTTCAGAATACATCTTTGTGATCTTTCCAGCCTAATCATCAGTGATTTGCTTGCTCCACCCCATGCAGAATACAATAGGAAGTTAATGATTGTACGAATGAATAGTATACCATCTTCAAGGTCTTGAAGTTGGTGGAATTTCTTAGGTGGCGGAAGACGTAACCCATTTTTCTAACTCTTGATACAGTGGTGTTTACATGTTCGGTCCAGCTAAGCACATCATCAACTAAGACACCTAGGTATTTTATATTTCGTGTGCGTATTATATGTCCACAACAACTGCATGACCCGCCATGAGAATTCATGCATGCGTGAGCCTTTATGGAGAATGACGAGGGAGGTAAGTATGAAGGTCTAGGCCAAAACGTAATAAATTTTGTTTTGTTTAAGTTTAAAGTTAGTAGGTTACAAGCCAGCCAGTCCATAACTATGCCTAGGACAAGTTCCGTATTTGTACGTACCTGCTCCTGTTTCCGTGGACTAACAAGACAGTATCATCCGCGTATGTTATGATTTTACAGTGTGGAAGACTTAGTTCGCAGAGGTCATTTACATAAATTAAGAAGAGCGTGGGTCCAAGGAAACTGCCTTGCGGGACTCCAAAGCTTAGGTTCTCTTCATCACTTACATAGTTATTGATTTTAGTACATTGCGTTTGACCGCTTAAGTAGCTAGTAAAGATGGCTAAAAGATCCGTAGCTTTCCAATTTGTTTAATAGGATTGCGTTGGATACTGCGTCGAATGCTTTGGTTAAATCTAAAAAAAATACCAACTGTTTTCAATTTTTTATCTCAAGTTTTTAGCAACATTGTCAGATAAACTCGTGACAGCGTCCTCAGCAGACCTGTTAGACCTAAAACCAAATTGGTTGTCTGAAAGGATATTATTTCTATTTAAAAAAGTTATAAGTCTATTGTTAAGGACCTTTTCAAATTGGTGAATTGAAATTGAAAAGGAGGTCAAAATAGAAATTGGCCTGTAATTGTTGATGCAGTCTTTAGGCCCTTGCTTGTGTATTGGATGAACAACAGCCTTTTTGAAAACTTTGGGGAACACACCCGTGGATAAACATAAATTAAAAACATGTGATATTATGGGTATCAGTACACATCGGGCTGCTTTGAGAATAGAGGCGGCAATAGCATTCCAACCAACCGCGAGACTGGCCCTGAGACCCAACATAATGAGTTCTATTTCATTTGGGTCGACACTATATAATCCCATGGACTCAGAAATAGTAATGAGTTTAAATGTACTGCTTGCACGACTACGCCTAAAATTAGAAGATACTATTTCAGATGCTAACTTTTTTCCTACATTCGCAAAATGGTGGTTAATGGTGTTAACTGATGCCATAGGACTATTTGATATCGTCAAGAGATCTTGAGGTTCTTGTGTGTTTTTGATTTTTATATTAGCAAAAAGCTTAAGCAAATCCCAAGTTCTTTTTGTGTTACCTTTGGCCTTATGCAATTCACTACGTTCGTATTCTATTTTTACCTTTTTTAATAAATTATTGCAGAAGTTTCTGTATCTGTGGTAGGTAAACGGTAGGATTATTTGGATCTTTTTTTGTACGTTTATATAGCTTGTCACGATTACGAATACAACGTAGAAGGGCAGGGGTAATCCAGGGTTTAATTATTCTGTTTTTGCTGGATACTGAGATAATCCTAGTGTGAGTTTTTATAATTGAGGAGACAATGGAAACAAGTTTGTCAGCGATTTCGGCATCATTGGAATTGTATATGGATGTAAAATCGGTATTTTTAAGATCAGCAACAACAGAAGGTTCATTTATACGTGTGGATGTACGCACTACTTTAGTAGTCCTTGTTTTAATATCACAGCAAAGTACAACCGGAGAATGATCCGTGAGTGGGCAATCTAGTACAAAAGTGGAAGCATTTCTATTGCTTTTTAACATAACATGATCCAAACAAGAGTTTTTACGAGTTGGAATTTGATGTGCTGGAAGTAATCCGTGCGATGCCGTAAGATTGAGATATTCATCTGCTTTTCCATCATTAAAAGACGGTAAGATGTTGATGTTAATATCGCCAATGATAGCAGTAGTTTTAAAAATAGATAAAGACTTTAAAGTATTATCCAAACTATTAATAAAAGGGGTAATTTTACTGTGAGAGGGAAATCGATATAAAGCTAATAGCGCTACTTCGAGGGAAAATTTAAGCAGAAGACAATTTGCTCCCTCAAACACTGGTTCCGTTATAGAGCATTTCAGATGTTCTCTTACATACACGACTACTCCGTCGTGTATAATTTGATTTAAATGAGACAAAACCAGCAAGTGCAGGTAAAGCGGGTATCTTGCGCAACGAGCATTCTGACAAAATTACCACATCAACCGCACTATTCAAGTGCCTAAATACTAAAAGATGTTTAAAGTTATGAGCCAAGCTGCGGATGTTGACATGAAGAATCCTTAATGAATTCATTTTAGCACTCAAAAATTGTTCGCATTCCTCGGGAGAATTAGTGAAGTAAAGATACAGTTACCTCCTCTATTTCGTTGGTAATTTTATTACAATTATCCATAATCAATTATGTGTATAGGGATACTTACACAAAGACCTGTTCCGAGCCTATACGTGATAAGCATTGCTAAACAGAACCTGTTGTTATATGTAGGCGGTGGGGGGGTGGTGAACCTTAACTGCTAAAAGAGTGGAGATTTTATGTGCAATCTGTTTCGCATAAAAAAATTGTGTAGTGTCTGTGAGTGTGTGCGTCAAAAATGAAGTATTAGTAGTCAGAACAATGAAAAATTCTAATTCAACACAATAGCAAACAAAGGTATTATATAAACAAATCCTGGTTATCAGAAAGTCAGGTAAAAAACTATAAGCAAATAAAATAGGTAAAAGAAATAACATAACTAGGACACAGTGGTAGGCAAAAACCACTATATGAACTAGTCATATTTGTGGTGCCAGTTTCGCCAGGTCCGACTCATCTCTCAGAAGTACATGACTTAGTCCTTCTTTGTCCAACAATGTTGATACTGATTAGATTTGGCAAACTCTCTGGCCAGGAAAAACAACTTTTTTGATGACAGCCTTTCCGAAATAAAAATAGGTTTCGGCGGGCCACTAAGTTTTAGTTTGTCGGTGGTTAGCCTGTTGTTCTCCCGGTTAAATTTTCTGTACATACGAATTACTTTATTTTTCATGAGGGCACTTGAGAAGTCGACTACACCAATTTTGTCGGTCGGATTCCGGGTATTAATACGGAAGACATCCCTAATGTCCCGATCTTGTATCGGGACATTTAATGCCTTTCCGGTGGCTAATATTGTGCTAAGCACCGTCCTTGGTCTCAGATTTGACTACGGGAATGTTTTTTATTTCTACGCAAGTTGTACGCAAGACCCTCAAAGTGATCGAGTCGCTCCTCCAATGCCTGGATGTATTGGAGATTATTCCGACGTTCTGTCTCCAAGGTTTCGATTTGTTTTAGGATTGAATCGTACTTATCCGATATGACATCAACGGAAAGTTGTAATTCAGTATTTTGCTTTTTCAGTTCATCAAAGGCCACATACATTCTATCAAACTTTTGATTTTGCTCGTCTGTAAAAGCACTAAGCATGTTCATTATTTCGGTGGTAAAAGACGACAAATCAGTAGGGGATGCATCGGGACATTTACGTTTCTGACGACGTGTAACTTTCGGAGACACTTTTTGTTTGTTTTTCTTTTTTTTAAAAAAGGATTTGATCCGGCCACTCCATCCACGTACCGCTAACGCTGACAAGACGGGCTATTGTAGCCGTATAAATTAGGTTAAAAACTAGGGTCACAAGTAAAATGTTATAGATAGCGGTAATGCAGTCCAATACCATTAGCAATGTCCAGCTACCTGCAGTTTTATTTTATTACACTTGACACTAGCACTAATTGAAAATTATTTTGCTTATAATCACGACACGTACTTAATCATTTATAATGTTACTCGTCACAACTTAAAGATGTTTAAAAACGGTAATGACGGTGGGATTACTATGAATTTGTTAACTTTTAACAATTAATTAAAAGTTATTAATACAGAGTATCAAACACAACGTGCGCACTGGTCGAGCGCTCAGGCGAGGATGAAAGGTATACCCGTAGGTGGGCTACGATGAAGGTGCTATTAGTTCAAATTATTTTTTTTTTTAAATTTGACAGCCCTAATCGCAGACACTACTTGATATTTGTCGACACTTCCTTCTGAGTTTTATTGCTGAATGAATGAACTAAAACTGCAGTAAAGGCTCGGCTTTATTGCTGTTTCCAGTTTGCCGCATTGTGACTGGAAACTTTTGCTGGAATATTATTATTGTAGAGCTAAAATATATGTAGAGATTCGTAGAAGAACCAAGGTCACCGACATAGCCGTTAAGATTAGCAAGCTGAAGTGGCAATGGGCAGGCCACATAGCGCGAAGATCGGACGGGCGTTGGGGCAGAAAGATTCTAGAGTGGAGACCACGTATTGGCAAGCGCAGCGTGGGACGACCACCTGCCAGATGGACCGACGATCTTGTGAAAATCGCAGGAAGTCGTTGGATGCAGGTGGCATCGGACCGGTTACGCTGGAAAGCGATTTGGGAGGCCTATGTTCAGCAGTGGACAAGTATAGGCTGAGATGATGATGATGAAAATATATGTTCGGGTTGATAAATGAGTGAATGTTTTAATGTTTCTGTTCTGGTATTCAATAAATTTACACTAATCAAACCTCTACTTTTCCTGTTTTGGTCCTTCAATGCGCTATTCCCTTAATCGTAATCACGCATATTATTAATTCATATTCGCAAAACAAAACGGGCTTGATACTTGATACCAAAATTGTCGACGATTCAAGTAACAAAATGGCAGTTAACCATTTAGCGTGTGATCCGGCACACATCCACATCCATGGCGCGGCGCCAGCGTTGCGCCAGTTACTGCGGACAAGAGCCCGTCCGGATACTGGGCGTTAGCAGACAATTGCTAATGTTCGGAAACCGGCTAACGTTTATTGCCGCTTTGTACGGGATACTGCCAGCTTGTGTTTTATATTCGTATCTCTGTCATTGTCGACACAACGCGACAGTTACAGCAGAACAGGCCGTCCGGATACTAGCCCTAAGCAGACGATTGCTAATGGTCGGAAACCGGCTAACGTTTATTGTCACTTTCATACGGGATACTGCCAGCTTCTGTTTTGTATTTTTGTGTTATTTATTTTTAATTATAGCTCATTTGCTGGTCCAAAAAATACGTGTATCATACACATATTTTTGGATCAGGTCAGGATAATATCGAGTAGAATAAATGCATAGAGGACTTATTTTGAGTTCTTAGATTTAAGCAAATTTAACACATGAAATAAAATGAGGAATGATTTTATCACGGTTTATTTTTGATTTTTAAGTTCCCGACGTTTCGATTGCTTTGCAGTAGTAGTTTCGGACTTAGGAGTTAAACGTCCAAAAGGCATAGTTGTTCCGGAGTACCCTCAAACTTCTTAATTATTTATGTTGGTCCGATCTAGGCAGAATGAGCTCACAGTGTCTTGAGGAGACAGCCCTTAGTACCTCACCTGTAAAGCCCAGTTTACCCAGTTTAGCCCAGTAGGACAGGACCTAGTTATTGTTTCTTTATTACTAACAGCTGAAATATAGTGTTAAATACCATTTAACGGTGATGGGACGTTATTTCCCATAATTGAGAAGCAAAGATACTTTAATTCAATAACAAGGTATCAATCTTACTTAACAAATATATCAATACCGTCTTGGCATATAGGTATTTTTACAGAAAACAAAAAGTTTGTCCTCTGCATGTTTCGGTACGAGTCCATGGCATGGCACCAGCGTTAGTGCGGATACTGGGCTTTAGCAGAAAATTGCTAATATTCAAAAACCAGCTAACGTTTTCTGCCACTTTGTACGGGATACTCCCGGCGCTTGAGTTTTATATCCGTATCTCAGTCACTTAGAAATATTCTGTTACGATAATTTGTTGGGATATGAATATTTACAGCTTTGTGCTGTGATTTGGTACATAAATCATTCAATAGTGAGAAAAGGTCTTCTCTCATAAATCAGGGTGAAAAAAATAGGTTGCATTTTACCACGCGGATCGGACTTGGTGTATTGTGTATGTTCAAATTCCGCTGAATGGGTGTGATTGCAGGCTACGAACTGCTACCTACCAAATTTATTTCGATAGAAAAATCTTAATAAAAAATTACTCTAGAACCTCGTGATTACCAGCCATTTGTGGAACTGCTTGTATTAAAAAAATCCAAGGAATATAACCGGATATGAATACATTATTCTCTCAAATTAATATATTCCCTTCCATTTCATTTCTCGACCCTACATAAATTTGAAATTAGAAAAGAAAAATATCAATCTCTGTGTATCATAGCGCCAGATACCTTGGAAAAATATCAATGAAAATAAAACGCCAATGAATATGAAACAAAAGATACCAAAATACGAATTCAATCAATCAAAAACACATAAAAAAATATTTTATGGCGAATACTCACCGGGGAAATGATTGCGTAACGAACCGTTTTGGGGTTCAATTTTCAAAATCAAGTAAAAAAGATGAAAATTTAACAAAAAAAAGTTGAAAATCGGTCATAAATATTAAAAATCCAATGTATATATAACAGTTTACAAATCGAACTTCGAAAAGTAAGGCAGGGTATTATGCTTATTTTTCGTTACGTACGGTTAGGTACAGCAAGATAACATTTTCAAAATCCAATCGTTCTTATATGAATTTTATGCTTGCAGTGGCTATTTGGTGCGGGTCACTTCCTTCCCTCTATTATGGTCGAGGGAGGTGATGGCTGCACATGTAGTCGTAGTCGTGAACGGGTGCTGCGTGTGGAGACTGGTCCACCCCGAATCCTCTAGTTTTTCATTATAACGTATATTTAAAAATATTATTATTAGTCTTATATCTCAGTGGTAAGCATCACGCTGGAGCTGGATTGCACAAATGATTTTGTATAAAATATAATTGTATGTAACTATACACACTTTGTGATCACGAGGACCTGGGTTCAAATCCTAGGTCGGACAAGTGTAGTTTTTCTAACGAAAACTTCCCAGTACAAATCCGGATGTCCGGCGTGACGGTAACTATACAAAAAGACAAGCCCGCTGAGTTTTTCAGGCCTGGAGGCCGTGTTCCGATACGGTGGCAGATTAGTAAGTAAAACATAAAATGTAACACCCCCGCAGGATTTATGCAAAATAAACGATTTGAGTTTTGAGTTTAAGTTTGAATTATGGACCAGTTGCAGAGACGTTCTTTAAATTAAAAATTACATTAATCCCTAATAAACTATCTTTGTAACATATGATTTAAAGATAGATTAGCTGTTAATGTAATATTTAAAATTTAAAGAACGTCTCTGCAATATGGCGTTTATCAAAGGGTACGTTATAGAACTTATTTCCTGTCGAGTACCCACTACAAGATTTCTTTCTCACAGTACACGGCACACAGGTTTGGTGATTTTTCATAAGGTTTAGTATTGGATAACAATGAGCATAACTCATGTTTACGGGTGATGTCCTAAGAGGCTCAGAGCGTGGCTTTCACGTGATTTATGGCCGGTCAGAAGATTGTGGCCGGCAAAATAAATCTTTTGATATTAATAGCGTTTCGCGGAGGACACAGGTCAGATCACGGTTAAGGAAAATTATGACGGTTACGTCTTTGTTCATTTGTGATACAAATGATTGTATGATATAATATTGGAGGAGGAAAATACAGATTTATTTGCGACCTTGACCACGTCGTTGGTCTTTTTTGGGAAAAGTTTGCCAGCTCCACAAAAGCGGGTCGTTATAGTGATCTTTGGGGGACTTTGTTGGACTCTGAGTTGATGTCTATTGCCTAATGATGATGAAAAATAAAAATACTTGTTATTAACATATCAAGAGTGAATAAATTATATTTAAAATACGTAAGGACCGATCTTTTTTCTTTTTTTATAAAAGTATCCCCCCACTCGGAACAATTCCTGTGGCGTGGGTGCGTTTAAAAACACGGAATTCACATACACAAACACCCAGGCCGAAACAAACATTTGTGGGTCACACAAAGATTTGTCCCGTGCGAGAATCGAACCCACGGCAACTCGATCTAGTGGGCTGAGCGGGTTAAGCACTTAATCACTGGACAAAGCCGTCCAATATATTTTTTTAAAGATTATTATAAAAATGGAAGGATTAACATTAAAGTTTTTAAAAGGAAACTAAAAGATCATCAATCAATTAATCAAATTAGCCTATTGGAGTCCACTGCTGGACATAGGCCTCTCCCAATTCGCGCCACAATACACGGTCCTCTACCTTCTGCATCCAGTCCCACCTTGCGACCTTCTTATGGTCGTCGGTCCACCTAGCTGGGGGACGCCCTACCTTACGTTTGCCGAGTCGCGGTCTCCACTCAAGAACTCGTCTGCTCCATCAGCCATCGGTTCTTCGACAGACATGGCCAGCCCACTGCCACTTTAGCGAGCTCACTCTGCGAGCTATGTCAACTACTTTGGTTCTTTGACGGATAACCTCATTTCGGAGTTTATCTCTCAAAGAGACTCCGAGCATAGCCCACTCCATAGCTCGCTGCGTAACTTTGAGCCTATGGACAAGCCCTATTGTAAGTGTCTACGTCTCGGCACCGTATGTCATGACTGGTAGAACGCACTGGTTGTGACTTTAGTCTTCAGGCATTGCGGTTAAGGTGAAGAGAAAACCCGACGTAGTTTGCTGAATGCTGCCCAGCCCAACTAGATCCTTCTGTCGACTTCTTTCTCGAAGTTGTTCCTACCAAGCTGGATAACCTGCCCAAGGTAGGTGTATTCTCGAACTACTTCAAGTATCGTTTCTTCGACGTAGACTGGTCCCGGCGTGACATGTTCATTGAACATGATCTTGGTTTTATCCAAATTCATGCCGAGACCAACACGTCCAGAGGCTACATTTAGGCTGTGCAGCATTTCGCTTAATTGTTCCAGCGTCTCCGCTATTATGACGATGTCGTCGGCAAACTGAAGATGCGAGATGCACTTACCGTCTATATTTACGCCCGGTCCCGCCCAGTCCAGCGTCTTAAATACGTCTTCGAGCGCGTTGGTGAAAAGCTTAGGGGATATCACATCCCCCTGTCTCACCCGTCTGCGCAGCTCAATGGGGTTGGTCTTTTGTTCCTGGAGCTTTACGGTCATAGTGGCGGTATCATACAAACATCTCAGCACTTCGATATAACGCCAGTAAATACGACATCGTTGCAGAGCCTCCAGAACTGCCCAGGTTTCGATGGAGTCGAAGGCTTTTTCGCAGTCTACGAAAGCCATACACAGCGGCTGATTGTACTCTTCAGTTTTCTGTACATTCTGCCAAACAGTATGGATGTGATCTACGGTGCTGAAGCCTTTTCGTAACCCCGCTTGCTCCGGTGGCTGAAACTCATCAAGTTTTCTGGCGAGGCGGTTTGTGACTACTCTCGAGAACAGCTTGTATACATGGCTCAGAAGTGAGATGGGTCTGTAGTTCTTCAGCAAGGCTTTATCGCCTTTTTTGAAAAACAGAGCCACCGCACTCCCGCTCCACGCTTTAGGTGTTAGGCCCTGGTGAATGATGGAATTGAAAAGGCTTGCCAGCTCTTTGAGAACCGGAGTCCCAACAGCTTTGAGGAGCTCGGTAGTAATTCCATCATCACCAGAAGATTTATTGTTCTTAAGTTGCTCGAGAGCTGCCTTGACCTGGCCCTGACCAACATCTGGGATGTCTTCTGTGTAATGGCGCGTAAGTGGGCCTCTGTGGTCATCGTCACTGGGTCTCGTAGGCTTGACTGTCCGTGATGCATACAGTTCTCCATAGAAGCCCTTGATTTCCTCGAGAATCTCAAACTTAGTGGTCACGGTTCTGCCATCCGCAGTTTTGAGTTTCGTCAGACGGAGACGTCCGAGCTGTTAGGCGAAGACCTTAGTGCCCTTGTTCTGCTCGATCGCAGCCTCGACGATACAGGTGTTGAAGCGTCTGAAGTCGCGCCGCATCAGCTTTCGGATTCTAAGGTTTAAGTCCTTCCGATTTGACGAAGACGTCTGCGTAGGTAGTGTTTCTCGTCTACTTCTCATAAGTTCAAGAGTCTCGGCCGAGAGTTTAGAGTCCCTGTTTTTGCTTTTTCCGCACATAAACTTTTGAGACACGTCCTGTAGCGTTCTGACCACTGTGTCGGTTTTCTCGTCAATATTGCCAATGGTTTCCAGCAAGTCAAAACCGTTTTGAAGCTCCAATTGGAACTTTTCGGAACCCAAGGCTATTAAGAGCGCAGTAGGTCAGAGAGTAGGCTTCACCATTCGGGCCCTTTTGGCTTGAAAGTCCATATTTAGGGTGCCTTGGATGAGTCGGTGATCGTGGCCAGTAATAAACCTGTTGATCACAGAGACATCCCTAAATATATACCTCCTATCCGTCATGATGAAGTCTATCTCATTCCTTGTCACGTTGTCGGGGCTTTGCCAAGTCAACTTTCTCTGGGGCTTCTAAAGAAGGAGTTCATTAAGAAGAGCCCCTGCGACTCGAGAAAGTTTACTAGCTTTTGCCCCCATTTTATTTCTGCGCCCCACACCGAAGCGTCCGATTTTCGTTTCGCCGTGTTCTTGTACTCCCTTTTTGGCGTTGAAGTCCCCCATAACAACGTTGTAGTGAGCCTTTGGAGTGACGTGTAGTGCTTTCGCAATATCTTGGTACACGGCTTCGGTTATCTCGTCAGCGTATGTCGAGGTCGGCGCATATACCTGTACCACCTTTAGGGATTACCTGTCGCTGAGCTTCAGTATAAGGTACGCTACCCGTGTCGGCACACTGCTGACTTCCACAACGCTGCTAACGAGGTCTTTATTGACCAGAAAACCGACACCACCCTGGGAGAGCTGATCACCTCCTCGAAAGTAGAACAAGTTACCTGACTTAATCTTACCTCAACTTAACTTATCGCGTCCACCCCCTTTCTTCGGACCTCGCATAACCCCAAAATATGCCATTTTATGTGACCCAGTTCTACCTCGAGTTTAGTGTGGTGGTGGTCCCGCCGTAGTGTGCATCCATTAAACGTCGCGAGGGTCAGTTCTTTATGGTAGCCTCTCGTAACCCGGAGATTCTTAGCACCCCCTCTTCCGCTGTCGTCCCGACCGCTACCGTGATCGGGAACAGCGGGAGTACCGGGAATTGGGGCCGGTTAAATTGTTGCGCTTTCATGGGAGGTAAATTAGTATACAATAACACGCTGGCCAGACGGGTTGGTATAGGGTTTGATTTCATCTCCCGCGTCGAAAGGGTAGTGGGTGCTATGCACAGACTGCTGCCCAACCTTGGGGGACCATCGGAGGAGGTGCGCCGCCTCTACGGGGAGGTCGTGCGATCGGTGGCCCTCTATGGGGCACCCGTGTGGTCACACCGACTGTTGGGCGTCCGGCGCAGCAGGATGAAGATTCAGAGCCTGCAGCGCAAGATGGCCATCCGCATCGCACGAGGATACCGTACCATATCCTTTGAGGCGGCAACACTCTTGGCGCGCTTTCCGCCGCTCGACATCCTGGCGAACATGGACGCGAGGGTCTATGACCAGACTCGCGGCGTCCGCCAAAGCGGCGAGGGCGTGCCTGCGCTCGAAGAAGTGAGACGGCGCGCTCTGGAGGAGTGGCGCGCGAGGCTCAGTTAAGAGCATATCGCGCGCAAGCTCGTCGTCCAAGCTATCCTGCCGTCCTTCAAAGCCTGGCACCAGCGGAGGAGAGGGCGAGTCACCTATAGACTTACTCAGATAATTACCGGTCACGGCTGCTTCGGTGATTATCTGAGGAAGATCGGACGCGAGGCGACGACGACCTGTCACCACTGCGGTGGGGACCAGGATTCCGCCCACCACACGCAGTGCCTAGCGTGAACCTCCAAGCGGCGGATCCTGGTTGACCGGATCGGACCGGACCTCCCTGCCGGCAAAAGTAGCGGCTATGCTGGCAGGGGAATCGACGTGGGCGGCCGTATCCTCCTTCTGCGAGACTGTGATGTCCCAGAAGAAGGAAGGCCGAGCGTGATCGGGAGAGGGCCGATCCTGCTCGACGAAGGCGACGGCGCCGAGGCGGAGGCACAGCCAGCCCAGACCCCCCAGCCCAATAGCCCGGGGCTTAAGAATACGGGCTAACTCGCATCCCCCGCCGTAATATCTAGCGGGGGACCCCCCCTGCATCAACATCAGCAGGCGGGCCTTCGGAGTCGCGGACGTAAGGGGCGGGAGCCCTGAGCGTTCTTCACGAGCAACCCCGAGGAGGAAGGTGGCGTGGTGTGGCCTACGTCGCCGTGAGCACCGCGTCAGTTTGGGAGGGAGCATGTCATCAAGTCTCCCTCCGATGGCGGGCTCTTCAGAGCGAGGCACAAGAGGGGCACCGGTGCGTTCCATACGAAAATCCCGGAGCCCCTCCAAAGTGCTGATGTCGGCCACCCTGGGGTTTTTAGTCAGTAGGAATCCGACACGCTCCGCGCGCTGCCCCCGAGGCTCGCGGAAGTCCTATGGTATAACACAAAAACCGGCGTACCACAGGGTGGCGTTTTATCTCCTCTTCTCTTTGCTATTTTTATCAACTCCATTTCCCGATATCTTACTTCTTCCTATCACCTATATGCAGACGATCTGCAGATTTACAATCAGGCCTCACTTTCAAATCTTAGTGAAGCCATTAAAAATACTAACAATGATCTATGCCGAATAACCAAATGGAGCAAATCTTACGGATTGACAGTGAATCCCGTCAAAACGCAAGCCATCATTATAGGCAGCTCCCGAATGATCAATAAAATTAATTGGTTTACGCTCCCGAAAATATTTTTCGGGGAACTTCAATCGAAAATAGCCAATCTGTCAAAGATTACAATTAGAAGCCATTAGTTGCAAAACATTTGCAACAGCAGCCTCTCTAAGAAGACTTCGTAATTTCCTACCCACTGCCACTAAGGTTGCTCTAGCACAATCACTCCTACATCCTATCTTAAATTATGCTGATGTGTGCTACTTAGATTTGACGGAGGACCAGCTAGATAAACTTGAGCGGCTCCAAAACTTTGCAATTAGGTTTATATTTGGCTTACGCAAATATGACCATGTCTCTGCATTTCGTACACAACTCAAGTGGCTGCCCATTCGACTTCGCCGAGATTCGCATATACTTTCTCTTCTCTACAATATATTATTTAACCCTTCTTCCCCTTCTTATCTTAAGGAGTGTTTCGAATATTTAAAAAGCACTGGCACCCAAATCAATATCTCAGGTCCTCGGAAAATCTTAGCCTAAGGATGCCCTCTCACAATAGCAGCTTTTGCTGTCCAGGCGGTACGACTGTGGAACACTCTACCTGCCAGTATAAGGCGTGTGTCGACGCTAGACAGCTTTAAAGATCAGGTGAGAAAGTACTATTTCTCTACTTACTCATCGGATTCTGCTGTGAAACCTAAATAGGAAGGTAATTATGTGTTTATTGTGTGTTTATTTATTTATTTTTATTTTTGTATCATTATTATGCCACGTATGTGTATTTTCTAATATGTGTTAGCGTTTTGTTTTCTTTTTATATAATATTTCAAATTTATACGGCTAATGTGTGTATATATATATATATATATATATATATATATATATATATATATATAAGTATGATCTCTAGCAAGTGCACCCCCGTATTACTTACAAATCTATTTCTCCATCCCAAGGTTGCCTGGAAGAGATTGCTTTTTAGCGATAAGGCCGCCCTTTGTGTTACTTTTAGTTCTGTTTGTTAGGTTGAGATGTATCTTATTGGTGTACAATAAAGTGTTATCTATCTATCTATCTACAGCAGGCTTTTCCCCAGGAAAAAAAAAGGGTTTGATTTCAAGATTTCCTTTTCTATGCACTGGGTCATAACCTACGGATATGCTGATTTTAAAAATAAGCCTCATTGGTCTAGTGGCAAACCGCATTGCTTTGTGATCACGAGGTCCTGGGTTCAAATTCTAGGTCAGACAAATGTAGATTTTTTAATGAAAAATTCCCAGTATGAGTCCGGAGTCCGGAATTGTGCCCAGTATGTAGCAATAGGGTTGCCCCCTATCAAATGGAACATCGGCGGCGAAAGGTAGGTGTACATAGTACACCTCTGCCACCCTCGCTAGAGGAATAAAGGCGTAACGGTGTTCATTTTTTAAAAATATGATCAATATCTAGTATCGGACTCAACGGACCCCAGAGTCAAATAGTTAAACAGTGTTGTAGCACCATGATTAATCATTGTGCATTTCATTGTTTTTGTTTTCTAACTTAATAAAATGCAATATAGGAACATGCGCAGTTTACCTACAAGATACAGAGAAAGCAGTAACCCCTTCTTTACCTAAACGAAACTGAAAAAAGGGTCGCCTCTTATTTTCTTTCTTGAAGATGGGCTAAAGTCGTTATGCAATGGGTGCCTGCAGATAGACATCGACGTCGGGGCAGGCCCAGGAAGCGTTGCTGTGGATGCAGTTTGGAAGAATAGGCCGAAATGGCTAAAAACAGATCTGTCTGAAAGTTTATGGGGAGACCTTTGCCCAGCAGTGGGGAGTCCCGCTCTTGTGTGCGTGGAACACTGTTATTGAGCTTCCTATGTTTTCATGAGGTTTTAAGACTTGCCCAGTCAAGAGTCACCGTAACCGGCGAGCATGTACAAATGATACGAACTTTGAGAGTGGAGGAAGCCAGAGAGGCCTATAAAGAAATAGCTTATTGGAAATCTGTACTCTCTGCCTACCCCGCAAGGAATCTGGTGTGATAATATAGATAGATAGATGTAGGTACAAAGTAACCTCATGTTTATGTATGGGGCACACCCTTTCAATGCATATTACGCTCTTATACCCGCAAAATTCTCCTGTTTTGACAAAGTCTAAGTGACAGTCATACCATTTTTCGAGTAGATAGTTCAAAATCATTTCCTTTTCAGCTCACTTATGAAAATAAAAACAAACATATTAGCGATAACAGAAAGAAAAGAGGCTAATATATTCAACGCAAGTTAAAATAAACCTATTCCAGATAACGACTATTATATATAGCCTTAAAAAACAGCTCCCCCGCCGCGTTTGTCTGTCTAACTGCGATAAACTCAATAACAACCAAACGGATTTTCACCAATAGACGGAGTGATTCAAGAGAACAGTTTTTGTGTATCATTCACTCGTGCGAAGCCGGGGCGGATCTTTAGTATAAAATATATGTAACATTTCACCCTAAAGAAAACATGTGAAATTGTTTTATAATGGTTGTAAAAACTTCGTGATCATCAACTCCAGCTGTCATATTCACACATTTAGATGTCATGTTTTATTGGGACCCGGTCAATATAAAGGTTTTTTACCGACGTAGATTACCCACACACGGTACAAGCTTAATGAGGTCCGAATACCCCTTTTTCGGGGTCAATAGTAAAGTTCGGGTCGCGATTTATATCTTCGGCGAATATGACATCTTGGAAATTGATAGTTATGATTTAGTTATTACCTACCCCAAAAAGGATAGGCAGGCCTTTGAAACAGTAATATTCCTGATGACACATTTTGCCAAAATAATTTTGATAGACAGATTGGTCGTAGACAGGTTATGTTGAACTGAGCTTTTGACCATATTAAGCCAGCGTTAACTAGTTCTTAAAACCTTAATTGTAGGAAATTATTGTGTCTAATCGAATGTACAATCTATTAAATTTAAAAGTATGTGTTTGCTCCCTGATATTACAAAAACGCCAAATGTCGGTCCCAAAAATCCGTTTAAGATCGTTGTCCGAGCATATAGAATACATTTGTTTTCCATCTGACTGTCGCACAAAAACATGACCACTCTTGGTTCACGAGTACCGCCAGTTTCGCTTACGACATTCTTCGCGGGCCCGATGAAAGAACTGGCGATTTGTCCTCGTCAAACGCTCATTCGGCGAGGCGGTCCCCCCAGGTCCATGGCAGCCGTAGTGATATTTCGACGCACTCGAGCAGCGCCCAGAAGCTGGTCCCGCAAGGTGCGGCGGGCCAGCCGCACCACGACGCGGCGCGCTCGCCGTTCCACCCCATCGCCGTCCGCATCGGTCGACACCACAGCTCCCACACGCTCAGCAAATATGATTTCCCTATCCTCTAGGGTGACCCCCAGTTTTGCTGCTAGAAAGCTGCTGTTACCGAGTGCGAGATATTTTCTCCTTTCTCCTCTGGGAGATGTCCAATCTCAAGGTCAGTAAGCAGTGCCTCCTGATTACGATCATTCAGGTCGAGCTTTAGTTGAGCTACAGTCTGTTGCAGTTCAACAACTTCGTTGGTTTCGGGTGCGGGCGCTAGCTCCCTCTGTTCGAGAAAACTCAGCCTCCGCTCAAATGCGTGCATCCGTTCCCCCAAGGTTTCCAAGGAAGCTCGAAACACCTCGCGGAACTCACGTAGTTCAGCTATATATTCGAAGAATTTACGGTGCGAATCTCGAAAATCCGTGTCGCTAACCGGTGAACTAGTTGCTCCGCGGGTGGAGTCGTCATTTTTCCCAGTTGGGAGGGGCCAGCGACAGCAGTCTCGCGCGGGGGCGAAGGAGCAAGCACCCTGCAGATGCCTCTTACAGGTGTGCTGCTTTTGTCGCCTTTACGTCGGCTTTTTTTGCACTCCGGGCAATTCCAGCCTTTAGGTATAACTACGTTATTGGCAATCCCTATACACGCTTTGTGAAAAATACATAGGCAGATGGTACATGTGGCGGCACCTATTGGCGACAGAAATTTTCCGCAAGCAGCGCACTTTGCCATGGCAGGTATAAATTAGTTATCGATCAAAGTGATACTTGATATTGATCACACTCGGAGCTACCTCGCAATATGGGTAGATGGCGCTGTATATAAAAAATATGTTGGTGGCAAATTAAACGGAATGTATGGTGAAGGGATACCATAAGCTGTCACCCAAAATAAAAATTAGGTACGCGCGTAAACTAATGGCACCTCACAAAACTGTTTTGGTGTAAATGTATAGAAACAATTATTTTTACTTCGGTTTAGGGTAGATTAGAATAAGATATCAGTTAGTAATACGTTATATTTGTAGTTAGTCTATAAAAACACAACCATTACACTGTATCACGTTTCAACAGCTTAAAAGCACTAAGTATAAACTTTCACTAGTAAATGTTCCGACAATTAGCGACTCTTGTTACCTCAAAACAAAAAAAAATAAAAACAACACAACGCTAGTTGTTAAGGCACACCGCCAACTTGGACGACACAGGTTACCTTCCATATAATATAGTATCATGCTATGTGTTCACGAGTCTAGTTTCTGGAAAACTTCATGCAATTTACACAATTGCTAACATTTTATTTTGTAAGTTTTTATCTTCAAAGTTGATTTTTATAAGAAAACGAGTATATTTAACTTACTTTGTTCGGATGTCTGTCTATCCATTTTTCAAGCTCTTGCTAATAAAGCTTTCATCCGTATGTAATATCGGTCACAATGTACCATATGACACTATGGAGCTGCTCTGACGATACTGGCAGGCCATAATATGAATCCCACAACTAAGCAAGATATCTCTACCACGATTTCTTTATAAAATCTTGTTTATAACGTTTTATTTTTTTTTAATCAGAATTATACCTTTAATGAGTCGATAATTATAATTGTCAAATATATATATAAATCAGTTAATTATAGTTAATTCAAACATACATTACAGCAAGATAATTAGGATTTTAAGAACATTATAGAAACAAATCCTGGTTCTACGTCAATAATGAAGTACTTAACAAAAACTCAATGAAAAAACTTTTCACGTACTTCGCATCAAGCTTGAATAATACACAAGTTTTACATCTTCATTAAGTAGAATTGCCCATCTTAAACTAGTCAACGAGAATTGATTATTTTTAATTACAAGAAATTACGTCTTCATTATGAAGTCCGAAGAAGTACGCCTAATATTATAGACCTGAAAAGTATTCTGAAACCTTTAAAATATTCACAAAATAGAACAAATTTAATTATGTTATCGAGGTATATTGAGATTTTTAATGATTTACGCGTTTGGCAGTAGATACCCGTTGATGCTTTTATATAAAAAAAATGTTCATGAACTTTATCATGGTTTATTGAGATTTGAAGTTATTTTTGTTTACGTGTTTGACAGTAGATACCCCTGGGTACTGTTAAATAAAATGAGTTCATGAATTTTATTGGGGCTTACTAAGATTTAAAGTTCTTACTGTTTTACGTGTTTGGCAGTAGGTACACGTGGATACTTCATAATAAAAAACTTCATGAACTTTATCACTGTTTACAAAGATGTGAAGTTATTAGCGTTTTACGTGTTTGACAGTACATACCCGTGGATAATTTTAAATAAAAAAAATACGTGAACTTTATCGCGGTTTATTGAGATTTGAAGTTATTAGTGTTTTACATATTTGACAGTGATAGATAGTGATAGATAGATACCCATGGTGACTTTCGAAAAGTTTGAAGCACTAAGCCAAAATTAACAGCAATATAATGGTAAAAGTACTTATATACACGTAAATGTAAAAGCTGCATTTTTAGTTTAATTTGAATTAAACCTTAAAGCAGACTTAGCAATGATACTTCTAAAAGTGCAATCATTTTTTTTCTAAACAAAGCCCAACACTACGATTGATTTCTGTGTCGTGGGTGCGTTTACAAACATGAAAATTCACATCACAAATACCCAGACCGAAACAAATATTTGTGGGTCACAAAAACATTTGTTCCGTGCGGGAATCGAACACGTGACTATTAGACACAGTGGGCGGAGCAGCTTCAGCTCTTAACCGTTGCGCTAAATCGTCCGTCATCACAAAACATCGCCGTGAAAATCTTCAAAAGTTTTCAAACGACTTCGAGAGACGTCGCGTCGGCTGCAGTACAAAGGTCTTCGAAGGTACAAAGATTGCTACGACAACCACTTTCACCTGTGACCTTCACCAGGACATTGGTCGAACTTGGGACCAACACAATCTGATTGAAAAAAATACAAAGAAAAAAGTCGCTCCGCACACTGGTTCGAGTAGTTGCGAGTTCTATTCCCGCACGGGACAATTCTTTGTGTGAGTCACAAATATTTATATCACTGTAGGATTTTGTGCATGTGAATTTCATGATTATAAACGCTCTCACGAGTCAATAATGATAAGTGTGGGATTTCTTTTTCTCGCTGTTTTTTTGTGGAGCCGCGTTTCGATCCGGTGATAGATTAGCAGTTAGATGAATTAAATGTAAATTCACGATTTGTTATACCTCGGAGGGGGGTTTACACACTAGTTTTGTTAAGACGGACGATTTGGTCCACTGGTTAATAACTTAAGCCACTCCGCCCACTAGATCGAATTATCACGAGTTCATGTTTTCAATTCCCGTACGTCCCGTACGGGAATTGAAAATATTTGAGTGACCCATAAATATTGGATCCGGTCTGGGAATTTGTCCATGTGAATTTCATGATTATAAAAGCTCTCACAACTCAGCAATGATCCTCAGTGTACTTTTATAAAAATGAGTTTCATATTTAATTGTTGGTTTAATTAAACGTTTACATTAAAAAAAAGAAACGGTAAAGTTTCGTTAAAATGTTTGTACCTTTTTTGTACGTGAGTTGGATTATAATGTCGCCAGGTATAAAATGTATTGAAGTATAAATTGCGTCAGCTGTTTCATTACGTATAAATTATACTGGCTTGTTGGTTTAATAAACAATAATAAAATTATTATTACCACGGTTAAGACGTTGGGCACGGGCCTTCTCTTAAACCGAGAGGGTTTAGGCCATAGTCCACCACGCTGGCCCAGTGTAGGTTGCTGAACTTTACACACCTTCGAAAAACTCTTAGGTTTCCTCTCAATGTTTTCCTTCACCGTTAAAGCAAGTGATAGTATAAAATAAAACTTTTTTTCTGATTTTATCGCAGTTTATTTTGATTTGTAAGTTTCCGACGTTTCGAGTGCTTTGCAGCACCCATGGTCACGGGAAAGACTGAGGTGTTAGACGTCCAAGTTCCTCCGAAGTACCCTCAAACTTCTTAATTATTTTTATTGGTCCGATCTTCGCACAATGAGCTCACGGTGTCTTGCAGTGTTACGCTTGGTTTGAATTTGATTATATTAGTTACCGGATCCCAGGTTGATGGAAGCACCCGGCCATCTTCTCTATTAAAATTAGGATTTTTTTTAATTTAAATAGCCTCGCAAACCCTCTTTGGTAGGAAACGGTGTTCTTTCACGACGATTTGAGGTCTATCAAATCTGATGTTATGGCGGGTGCGGTTAAGGACATGTTCACAGACTGCAGACTTCTTCGAGCGACGGTCTACCGGTCTTTTTGTTTGTCCTATATAAGAGAGACCACATTCACAATCAAGCTTGTATACTCCTGCATCTTGTGAGAGAGGGATGTGACACTTGACAGATTGTAAACATTGACTGATCTTCTTCGGCGGCTTACAAAATGTTTTACTTGAAGCACGCTTCCAGATGTAGCCAATCTTGTCCCCGACTCCTCTTATATAAGGTAGTACAGAGAGGTGGCGCTAGCTGTCACGTTAACATAGACTCCGTACTAAATAAATCACTAAAATTATTTATGTCCAGTTTCTTTAGTAGAAAAGTTCTCGACAGTGAACAGAAGGTCCAATAACTAGGTGTTAGTGTTTGCAAGTGATTTCTGTGCGAGTCAGCGAAGTTGCAATACGGATTGATTACAGAGGGCAAACGTGCTACAAATTACGTCTGAGTGACTGTTTGCAAGTGTTCGGAACTATTTTGAGTGACTTCAACCCATATCAACAGACTATTAACTGAACCAGTGGTGAATTGATAAATTTGGTCCGTTTTTTATTCAAATTAGGATCTCAGACTCGAACCCATAAGTGTTGAAAAACTAGCGACATCTCGTTTTTTCTAGTATAAGTCTTTGAAAGTCAATAAAACAGTTCTTTGAGGTGTTAGTCAAAACATAGTTAAACTTGAACTGGTTACGTAGTCGTAAAGTTAGCTCATTTGGCAAGACGTTGCGGTGGTCGTACTAAGAGCACGACTTCGTATCTCGCCGGCCTGCAGTAATTTTTTGTGGTTTGTACTTTGTACCAAAATTTATAATTGCAATGACGAAGTGTGGTGCCTGCGGAAAGTTTCTATCGGCGGCAGGTGCCGCTACCTGTACCATCTGTCCGGGTACGTTCCATAGAGCATATGTGGCAATTCCTGATGCGGCACCGATCTCGAGGGATTGGACTTGCCCGGAATGCAAAAAAAAACTGAGAAAAGGTGATAACAGCAGTACTCCTGTAAAAGGAGTCTGTGGCTACACTGGGCGTGATGAAGTTGGCCTGTCAAGTTCTGTGAATGTGTCCGAGCCAGTCCTTCAGTCACACGATTGCCACGCGGCCGACGCCGCGGAGATCCGTGAAATGCGCCGCGAGCTTGCGTCATACATGACTGAGATCCGAGACTTCCAAAGGGAACTTAACGACTCCCGTGCGTCCATAGCGTCAATCCGCGAGCGCCTAGATGGCCTTGACAGTAGAATAGACGCTGTTGAGCTAAAGCAATCCGCGATGTCGGCCACCCTGGAGGTAGCGGAGCTGGATCGTACTGTAACCCAACTGCGGTCAGAGATTAACGAGAGGGATCAGGACGCGCTGCTGTCAGATCTTGATATAGGCCATCTGCCAGAAGTGAAGGGCGAAAACGTACTACATACGTTCGCTGTCTTGGCGGTGAAACTCGGAGTACCAGTAGAAGAACGCGACATTGTGTTCGCTGAACGTGTCGGTGCGGTGGCTGACCGTTCCGATGCCGCTAATAGCGGTGGAATGGAGGCGAGCCCGCGCCGCGTCGTGGTTCGACTGGCGCGCCGACACTTGCGTGACGAGGTGCTGCATGCCGCACGCGTCCGTCGCACTATTACCAGCGCCGACGTGGTTGCGCACTCCCCCCCGCGTAGGATTTATATCAACGAGCGGCTAACCCGCTCCAATCGCCAACTGTTCCACCAAGTACGTGAAGAGTGCCGGAAACTACATTGACGGAACGCATGGACAAGAAGAGGGCGGATATTCGTGAGGCAAACTGATGGGAAACAAGCGCACAATATACGTACCGCTGCCGACCTTATGCGGGTTTTTAAGATTGATATTGTTTGATAGTCTATCATACAATAATCATTGTTTTATTTGTACCTTTATGTTCTTTACATATTTTTATTGTAATTTTATTTACTGTCACTGCTATATTGTTATGGAACAGTTGTTTGGGAGGTGCATGGGGTTTCACTCTCGGTTAACTAATGGGAAAGAATTAGTTACTGAAATGGCCGGTATTACGAATGGCATTTTCTTTACTTTACACATCTTTTTCCTTAGCGCTATTATTGATAAAAAATTTAAATCTGTTATTTTTCAACACATCAACTTTTATTATAAGTTTTTTATTAGGCTCTTACACCTGCAAATAGCATATAAAACTTCTTATGCCTTGCTCATATTATGTTGTGGCTGTTACGACTACCTACTGGATGTTATTATTGGCAAGTTATAATGGTTAACAAAAAATTAAAGTAGGTTTGTTCAATGCAGGTTCCCTAAGCACAAACCATGACAATTTTATAGCTAGCGTATTACGCCACGACTTGGATATATTGGCGATAAACGAAACTTGGCTTAGGGCTGGCGAGGAAGGTCGAGCGCCTGTGGTGCCCGGGTACACAATGAGGCATATACCGCGCCCGGTGGGGGTCCGCTCACGCGGTGGAGGCGTCGGGTTTTATATTAAGCGAGGTCTGCACGCGCGCACTTGGCCCCACCCGATCGAACCGCGGCACAGCGCTGTAGAACAAATGTGGATTTTACTTACTTTAAATGGTAAAAAACTCGCCATAAGCACTGCTTATCGGACGCCCCGGCAAGAGGTGGACTTATTTTTTGACGCTATCACTGATTCTTTAAATTCATTTACTAATTAAGACAACTTAATTCTACTTGGAGACTTCAATATAAATTTAATGAATTGTAATGATACACCAAATTTAGCACATTTTTGACATGTTCGAATCTTTCGCAATTAATTGATGTTCCAACTCATTTTACCGAGAATTCTCAGACCCTTATTGATGGTGTGCACCGATTTAAGCGCTAGATTAATTTCATTAGATCATGTAGGGTCCCTCTACGGGCACTGTCTTATTGACTGTGAGTTCCACATCAAGCGTGACAAACCCGCACCGCGTAAATTTACCCATAGACTTATAAAAAATATAGACATGACAGACTTCAACAATGATCTACAGTCTATTAGATGGGACCTAATTTCGACAATGGCTAACGTTAACGACATGGTTAGTGCATTCAATCATTATGTTCTATCCCTGTTTGACCTCCACGCACCAATAAAAATTTCTACCTTCAAAGAGCGCTCCTATCCTTGGATAACGGATACTATAAAGCTAATGATGAAGACTCGAGACCAAGCGTTATCCGATTATCATAAAAATAAGTCAGATACGAAGAAAACGTATTATAAAGACCTGAAATCTACTGTAAATCAAGCTATTTTTAATTAATCTATCTATCTATCTATAACCTCACGCCAGATCCCTTGCGGGGTAGGCAGAGAGTACAGAGTTCCAACAGGTTCTTTCCTTACATACCTCTCTGGCTTCCTCGACTCTCATAGTTTGTCTCATACACGCTCGCCGGTTACGGAGACTCTTGACTTTTCCATCAGATAAGACTCGGTTTATTTGGTCGTGGTAAGATAGTCTAGGTCTTCCCCGGTACCTGCATCCTTCCACTTTCACATTGTATATCTGTTTTGTCATTCTTTCCTCTGGCATTCTTTCTATATGCCCGAACCAACGGAGCATGCCCTTTCTCATCTTTACACCGATACTATCTTTCATACCTACTCGCTGTCTTACTATGCTGTTGCTAATGCGGTCGGTCAGCTTCACTCCGCACATCTTCCGCAGAGCTCGCATTTCTACCGCATTTATCCTACTTTCATTCTCCTTCTTACATACCCAGCTCTCGCTACCATATAACAGCGTTGGGACAAGAACTCCGTTATGTATGGCCAGCTGCGCCTTATGGCTTAAGTGCCGGCTCCCGAGTAGCTTTCCCATCGCACCATTTACTCTGTTCCCTGCACTCACTCTTCTCTCTATGTCAGCGGTGTATTTCCCATCCTTACTGAAGGCGCATCCAAGATATACAAACTCATTCACTTGCTCCAGCACATCGTTACCAACCACAATCCTTACATTCGTTCTGGTTTCTTCCCTTTCAAAAACCATAATCTTGGTTTTCTTCACATTCAAGTGTAAGCCATTGATCATGCAGTCGTCTTTCATAACTGTGACTAGTGTTTGCAGATCAGTGGCTGTTGGCGCTATTAAAACCGCGTCATCTGCATAAAGTAGATGGTTTACCACTAAGTCACCCATTTGTACTCCTTCATTCATCGCTTTCAGTCTTTGGAGACTTTTGTCCAGATATATTATAAACAGTCTAGAGGACAACACGCAACCCTGCTTGACGCCGATTTTAACGTCAAACCAGGGTGACCTGTTACCACCCACCCGTACGCATGCCTTGCAGTCCACATAAGTGGACTGGACGGCTCGCAACAGAGTGCCATCTATACCATACTCTGGCAAAATGTCCCAAAGTCTCTCAAAAGTCTCTAAAGAGACTTTAGAGACTTTTTAATGAAAAAGTTGTTTATTTCCGATTCAATATTAATAATAAAATACGAGACCCCAAATTATTATGTAAAAACCTCAAATCGACCCTTTTGCCAAAAAAACATAATGAACTCCCTAATCATTTTAGTGAACCTAACGTTATAAATAATCACTTCTTGGATATCTCTGGCATGTCGACAGTGAGTCCTTCTCTTCTTACCTATTTTGAGCAACACAAGAACAGCAGTTCAGTATTTAAATTAGAGCTTATTAGCTTAGAGAAGATGTTCCAAATTATTAAAAACTTAAAATTAAATGCCGAGGGTTGCGACCACATTACTCGAGACATGCTGACCATGACGTTTCCAAACACATTAGGTGTGCTTAGATCTATTATAAACCGATCTATATCCACCTCTACATATCCAGACATTTGGAAATTAGCTATCGTCTGTCCACTGCCCAAATGTTCAAACCCCGCCGCTCTTAAAGATCTTCGGCCAATCAGCATTCTACCTTGTATGTCAAAGATTTTAGAAAAAGTGGTTTATGAACAGTTAACGGAGTTCTTGCAAAAGAATCATATATTACCCGAAGTTCAGTCGGGGTTTCGAAAGCACCGAAGCATAGTGACTGCACTGCTGGATGTCTCTGACAATATACTCTGCGCACAAGATAACGGCATGTGTACTCTCTCAGTTTTACTCGACTTTTCTCGCGCGTTCGACTCTATAAATACTACTCTGCTTATTTCGAAATTGAGTTTCTATGGTTTCGACTATCGTACCTTGCTCTGGTTCAACAGCTACCTAACGGGCCGACAGCAGTATGTTAAGCTTACCCGTAATGATGGTTCAATTGTAACGTCTGAAAAAGTGGCTGTTAATAGAGGCGTCCCGCAGGGATCCATATTAGGCCCGATTCTATTCATTTTGTACACGGCAGACATAATAACACATATCAAGTATTGTAAATTTCACATCTACGCAGATGATATACAGATCTACATTTCTTGTAAGCCGTGTGAAGTCAATGATGCTATAGATAAGCTAAATGCTGATCTGTCCAGTATAGCCCAGTGGTCAAAAAATAACTGTCTACTACTAAACCCTGACAAAACCAAGTATATGATATTTGGCAGTCCGTATCAACAACAGCTAGCAGTATCCTCATCAACAGTTCGCATCTCGCTCCTGGAAAAAACTATTGAGCAAGTAAGCGTAGCACGCAACCTGGGCTTGCACATGGATAGTAATTTGAGGTTCGAAAGTCATATTGCTGAGTCAGTAAAAAATTGTTTCTATAGGCTTAAAGTGCTGTATAAAATGAGACCATATTTATCGGAAAAGCTACGTATTTAGCTTGTAGAATCTCTTGTACTATCCAAATTAAATTTTACTGACACAGTTTATGGTCCTAGGCTTTTAACTAGAACCCAAAAGTTGATCCAACGAGTCCAGAATGCGTGCGCACGTTTCTGTTTTGACATACCGCAAAGAGGCCACGTCACTCCGTTCTTAAATGAGCACTTCATTTTAAAATTGATGCACAGGCGTAAACTTCATTTAGCATGTCTTCTTTATAGTGTATTGAAGTTTAAAACCCCTACTTATCTTTATGATAAAATAACGCATTTGTCAGCTCGGAGACAGTGTTCGGCGCAGCTATCGACACAACGGCACTACACAGCCGCCTTCAGGGGTAGTTTTCGCTACGCTGCGTCCAAATGTTGGAACAACATCCCCCCTCCCATCAGGAACCTGTCAAATAGTAAAGGTTTTAAAACAAATCTAAGAGAATTCCTGTACGAATGCCAGAAAAAGCAAGGACATCTCAAGCACGACAGCAGTATCATATAATAACTTTTACTGACGTAATAATAACTGTGAACTGATCTAATTTATTTTACCTTATCTCGTTTGCCATCCTTTATATGTTGCCGATTGTTCGTCTTCTAACCTTCTTCACTAACTCATTGGGGAGAGTGGAATGTCAGTCACCCTCTTACATCACTACCTATACCACTAAAGTTCTTATTGTCTTTTAATATGTTACTTTTCTATGTTTATTATTATTACTTTGTTTGTGATTGCCAGTGTAAGCAGAGCATCTTCAATTCAATCATCCTTGTGTGTTGTAATTAATTTCGCTTTTTTATTATCTGTATTATTTTTTTTTTTTTTTGGCTTTCTGTCAAATTCTGTATTGTGTCATATTTTTGTCTGTTTTACTTGTTTTTGTTATTTAATTTATTTTGATTTTTGTATATTATAATAATTCTAGGAGTATATTTAGCGTGACAGCCCGTGGTCACTCCAAGGGCCTTACCAGAATACCAGCGCTGGTTGCTTCAACCAGCATAACGCTGAGGCGGGGCCATATGTGGTCATCATCTCAGCCTATACTTGTCCACTGCTGAACATAGGCCTCCCCAATCGCTTTCCAGCGTAACCGGTCCGATGCCACCTGCATCCAACGACTTCCTGCGATTTTCACAAGATCGTCGGTCCATCTGGCAGGTGGTCGTCCCACGCTGCGCTTGCCAATACGTGGTCTCCACTCTAGAATCTTTCTGCCCCAACGCCCGTCCGATCTTCGCGCTATGTGGCCCGCCCATTGCCACTTCAGCTTGCTAATCTTAAGGGCTATGTCGGTGACCTTGGTTCTTCTACGAATCTCCTCATTCCTGATTCGATCACGTAGAGAAACGCCGAGCATAGCTCTCTCCATAGCACGCTGAGCAACTTTGAGCTTTTTTATGAGACCTATAGTAAGAGACCACGTCTCTGATCCATATATCATCACTGGTAACACACATTGACTAAAAACTTTAGTCTTTAGGCACTGAGGTATTTTGGATGAGAAGATGTTGCGCAGTTTCCCGAACGCTGCCCAGCCGAGTTGGATTCGTCGATTGACCTCTCTCTCAAAGTTGGACTAACTAACCTAACCTAACCGGACTACCTGTCCCAGGTAAATGTATTCGTCGACAACTTCAAAAGTGGAGTTCCCAACGGTGAGTGCGGTGGGTGTGACATGGACGTTACACATTATTTTCGTTTTGTCCATGTTCATTTTAAGACCCACTTGTTGAGATACTCTGTTGAGGTCGCCGAGCATTCGTCCTAGATCTTCCAGCGACTCCGCCATGACCACAATGTCGTCGGCAAATCGAAGGTGAGTGATGTATTCGCCATTGATGTTGATGCCAAGTCCTCGCCATTCCAAGAGCTTGAAGGCGTCCTCTATGGTGGTCGTAAACAGTTTCGGAGAAATGACGTCTCCCTGTCTTACTCCTCTTTTTATGGGGATCGCCTTCGTGCATTGCCCTTGTACTCGGACTGACATGGTGGCGTTATTATACAAGCACTTCAACACTTCGATGTACCGATAGTCAATGCGGCATCGCTGGAGAGATCTAAGAACCGCCCAAGTCTCGATCGAATCGAAGGCTTTCTCATAGTCCACAAACGCCAAGCATAGTGGCCGATTATACTCCTCGGTCTTCTGTATAATCTGCCGCAGTGTATGTATGTGGTCTATGGTACTAAAGCCTTTCCGGAAACCGGCTTGTTCGGGAGGCTGGAAATCATCAAGCCTGCGTTCGAGACGATTCGTGATGACTCTCGAAAACAACTTGTAAACATGGCTCAGCAGTGTGATGGGCCTATAGTTCTTTAATAAAGTCTTATCACCTTTCTTGAAAAAGAGTACCACCACACCCCTGTTCCATGCTTCCGGCGTTTTTCCTTCGAGCAAGACGGAATTAAACAGCCTCTGAAGGACTTTAAGTACCGGCGATCCGCCCGCTTTCAGAAGCTCTGCGGTAATTCCGTCTTCACCCGGCGCTTTGTTGTTTTTAAGTTGTTTGAGAGCCATCCTAATCTCGTACAGGCTGATGTCCGGGATATCTTCAGTGTAGTGTCGGGTTAGCTTGGCTCTTGGGTCTTTTACCAAGTCAACAACAGGTTCAGCTACTGAGGTATACAACTGTCCATAGAACCTCTCTATCTCGCTGAGCACCTCTGACCTATTCGACGTTACGTTTCCGTCCTCCATCTTCAGCTTCGTCAACTGGCTTTGCCCAGTAGACGCGTCTCTTGCGAACACTTTGGAGCCCTTGTTCTGCTCTATGGTCTCCTTAATACGTCTTGTATTGAAGGACCGTAAATCGTGTCGCAAGGACTTCAATATCTGTCCATTGAGCTGCCTATAGGACTTAGCATCATCGGAGGTTTGGAGTGCCATGGTACGTCGCTCAGCCATAAGGTTTCGGGTGTAGTCAGATAGCTTTTGAGGCCTATTTTTACGGTGGGGCTTAAAATGCTTAGACCCGACCGCATGGACAGTCTCTACCAACCTATTGTTGATTTCGTCCACTGATGCGCTGCTGTCTAGCAATTCGAAGCGGTTTGACAATTCGAGTTGAAAGTTCTCGGGGTTTTGGATATGTGTATTACTCATACCTAAATATACATGCTTGATGGCAGTATGATTTATTTATAATTATGTAACTCATTATATTAAGTTAATTGCCATTGTCATTTTTTTTGTTTTGCTTGTATGTACCACATTAAACGATTTTCTTTCTTTCTTCTTTCTTTCTTCTTACAGCAGGGAAACGCTCGACTGTGGCTGGTTTCTCTCGGTGACTGTGAAGTTGGCGTGGGACTCAAAGCTTATTGTCATGCAGGACTTGCTTGACATGTTGAAGCTCGGCAGCCAGATGTGTCTTGGCTCTCACTCTCACAGATCCCTTGTGCTCTCTGAAACAAAGTTTTACTTACGGTAGCTAACTGTGTTGGATGGTGGTGAGATTCACCGTTTAAGTACCTATCAGTATGGGTATTTTTTCTTTAAACCGTGTGGCTTAAGGTGTTGTTGGGGTTATGGATTACTAAGACATCTAGGAAAGCTAGGGAATTGTTTACCTCCAACTCCATTGCAAACTGAATTTTAGGGTTAATGAAGTTAAGATGATTTAAGAATACATTGATTTTGTCAGATTGTAATATTGTGAAAGTATCATCTACGTACCGCTTGTAGAAACTTGGCTTTACGGGTGATGTGCGAAGGGCTGTCTCCTCAAAGTCTTTCATGAATATATCGGCAACAATAGGAGGTACAGGGCAGCCCATTTCCACCCCCATCTACTTGCTTGTAAAACTGCTCCTACCACAGTAAGAAGCCAGATGTAAGGCAGTATCTCAATAGTTCTGAGTATTTCGCTAGCATGGTGCTCTCCGCTAGTCTCCTTTCTACAATTTGAATGTGGTCTCTCGCCAAACAAAAAGAACGATAAAAACTAGGGTCAAAGAACACACACACCTCGTGAAATGGCCGTTTAATGTTACTCTAGTGGCATACACGATCATTTCATGAAGATGGTAACGCGCAGCGTTTAGTTATAGCGAATAAGAGTCCTGGTCCAACCTACGATTCGAACCCAGAATCTCATAATCTCCACCCGCAATATGCGTTACTAGACCAGGCAGTGTTAAATATTAAATACTAGTTTTTACCCGGAACTTCGTCCGTGTTGATTTTGGACAGGAACCAAACATTTTTTCCGGAATAAAAAGTATCCTATGTGTTTATCCAGGTAATAAGCTATGTGCAAAATTTTACCTAAATCTGTTCATCCGTTATTGCATGATTGTGTGGCAAAGATCCAAAAGTCTATACATACAACCTTTCAGATTTGTTTAACCAGTATTATTAGGGTTTACTACACAGCTACATTTTCTGCTACGATGATACGCCGTAGTCGCGTGCTACGAGATTGCTACGAGTGCTGCCCATTTTTCAGCAATTTATGTAGAAGATAATGTACTAGAACTACCTCCATTCAAGTCGAGATGAAAACGCTTAAATGGTTAATGACCTTTACAGCAGACTAAAATCTGTAGTTCTAGTATTCAAGTCTAATTAGACTGAAATATCTTCATGAAATATATGTTATAATTGTACATATACATATATTGGTGGTATGTACACTTTATTTTGTGTATAAGCGTAGCAGGTTTAAGCTCTTTTACTAGCCGTAAAATATCGTTTAAACATTTTTAAAGATATAATAAAATCTTGAAATCTAACAGAGAGTACAGAGTTCCAACAGGTTCTTTCCTTACATACTTCTCTGATTTCCTCCACTCTTATAGTTCGTCTTATACACGCTTGCCGGTAACGAAAACTCTTGACTTGCCCTTCAGATAAGACACGGTCTATTTAGTCATGGTAAGATTGTTTAGATCTTACCCGGTACCTACATCCCTCCACTTTCGCATTGTATATCTGTCATTCTTTCTTCTGACATTCTTTCTGTATGCCCGAACCAACGGAGCATACCCTTACTCATCTTTACACCGATACCATCTTTCAAACCTACACGCTTTCTACGCTGTTGCGAATATCTTAATCTTAAGATATACCTAAAAATGCGTTTACAACACAAACATGAATTTCACATACACAAATTCCAAGACTGAAACAATATGAGTAATCAGTCACTCAAATAACCACCACTCGAGCTGATAGCTCGAGCCGACTAGATCAAGCCATCATCAAACAAAATCAAATCACTTATGCATTAATCCCAATTCCCTGCGTTTCATATTGTAGTTGAGACTAAGCACGAACAGATTGACGTGATAGTAACGTGGCCGAGAAAGCGTGCTGTTCATGTTTATTTGGCATTGTTTTGTTTATTTTGCATAAAAAGGATGACATAGGAACTCTACAGCATTACACTAACGTCAACATGTTCGTGCAAAGATCAAAAACTATTCAACAGTGTCACAACTTTGTCGAGAAAGCGTAATGTCTCTTTCATGTTTATTTAGTGAATATGTAGGGTGAAAAGGATGGAATATCAACTCAATAGCGTTATGCTAGCGTTAGTCTGTTTGTGCTAAGCCCTTTGATGTATATTCTGTTTGTTTTATAGTATTACATACGTAAATTTTCTAAACACTGTCGTGTGCCGCCATTAGCCTGATTGATCATTCTGTTTGTTACTTTTGTGGATTAAGACCATTTTAGAAGTGGTGTTCAGATGTGTCAAGATTTCTATCTATCTATATCATGACGCCAGATCCCTTGCGGGGTAGGCGTCAATATTTCATACAAAAAATGGCAATGGCTCACAAACTAGGAGGTAAGCAGTGGTCATCATACCAATATCTACAAAAAATAAAAAGGTTAAAACGAAAATAGACTTTAATGTATCTATATTATCACTCTCTTGACTTGCCCTACAGATAAGACACGGTCTATTTGGTCATGGTAACATAGTCTAGCTCTTTCCCGGTACCTAAATCCTTCCACTTTCGAACTGTATATCTGTTGACTTTAATAACGTAACATTTTATAAACCGGAGCGACAGAAGTGTACTGTGTACACGCATGTTTTGACGACGATGTGTAATCCTAATGCGATAGGGGGCGCGCCTATAACCATTACACCCGGTACTCTAGAGATATCAATATTCCATTAACACTTTCTCCAAACTAAGATTCGAACCCAGGACTTATCACCTGCACACCATGCGCCACTTGAATAAAAGAGTAGTTAGTATTAAAATAATCAACCGTTACAAACACTTTCTTTATACAAAAAATACCATTACCACCTTAACAGAGTTTAAATTAATGACTTCACGAAAACCAACTTCATTTAACTTGTGACGACACACCAAAAAAATGTTCGCTTAATTTCACAATAACGTTTCACAAAGCATAAACCCTGTAGGTCTGGGGGTGAAATATGACGTCATTTCCGGCCATCCGCCCCCTTATTTCCGCTAACAAGTGCAGACTACAGTTGAGTCTGCAAGTCGTCGGATTGAATAACCGTTGAAAATAGCATTTTAGGTGGACAGCGAGATTTCCTAAGGAAGAAAGCATTTTTTTAGCGTTGAAAGCAAAAGCCGTGTATCCGCAATACGTATTATATACCTATCTGCTTTTTAATTCAGGTGCATTATACTGTTCTGCCATATTTAATCTGACATGTCAATTCAAATTGTCATTTCGAGTTGACAAATTGAAGTAATGTATCTTTAATAAATATAAAATTACTATTTTTAATTTAAAGCATATGTTGATTTAATATCCCTTTAGAAGGTGTATTACTCATTATAATTAGCGTTCTTTTCTCTTTGGCGTTGCATATTCTAAAATGAGTAAAATTAAATTTGAAATATGCCAAGTAAAAATAAGTCGGGTAGGTGACCAGAAAATAATATTTATGGCTAATTTTCCACTGGATAAAGATCGGTAAGTTTGTTTGTGTTACAATACTATATTCTACATTCATTTACAGGCATTATAGTTCTTGTGGTTCAGATAAATAAAAATATTAAAAACAATAGGGATGTACAGTCATGTTATCGATACCTTTCATTCTTAATGTTAATAACATAAATTTATGATACTAAAGCTTCTAGTACCTACTACGTGTTTTTCTATTATTTGACACGCAAACTATTTTTGCATATGTAAACACTCATTGTTTGACTCACACTCACTCGTGGTGGTATGTAAAATGTGAAGACTTGAAGTATAATTTTATAAAAAATGCTGTATGAATGTAACAAATTAATAAATTTTTTTTTAATTTTTGTATGGTTGGTTAATATGGTAACTTTTTTCTTTCTGTATATTCACATCGTTAGAAATTCAGTGTGATTACGTCAAATGATTTTTCCTGTTTTTTATTTTTTTGTAAGCGGCAGTACTACTTGCTGAACCTGCTTAGCTACGGAACCCTAAATGTACATATCGATAGATCCATTAAATTTTACGCCAAGGCTTTCTTTTTTTTTTTAGGTTGGCAGTATTGTTTTATTAGGTTGGCAGTATATAATAATTTTATGTTGACAGCAATAATATTTAATCTTATCATGGTGGTAGTACTTTGAGTGTAAGTTCCATACAATTTGCAATTTCGTGCTCTACTATGAAGTTCCGCCTCTTATAACGTAGTGTTTATATTCTCTTTGATCGAGTGTAACTACAAACTAGCAACATCATAAGTCAGCTGGAACTGTCAGATATGACACAAAACATACATATCGCTGTTTGAATTGAATAATGGCATAAAGAACAAATCCAAAACAGAAGAAATTAGGTTGTATTGCTTTCAAATTAGAGTGCTTAATCGAATAATTAAGATTTTGGGATGTGTCACTACTGAATTCAACCGGAACCCTTATTTGGTATGACCAAACGCGACACGTTAGGAAAACTTCCTGAAATGGTCATTTAATAGTAACGTCAGCAACAAAAGACGCTTACACCAGTACCTATAAACATTTAATTACTTAGTCCAAAGACTATTCTTAGCCGTCAAATGTCATGTGTTTAAAATTCTATACTTGGTTAAGAAAACTTTTAACATTTCTTACTTATGACAGTTACTCAACACATACATAATAAATATTATGTACTCAGTAAATACTTGAGTAAAAGTAATTACCTAGACATGTTTATAAATACGGGTGTTAGTATTCTTAGTTTTTCAAATAGCTTACACACTTTGGTTTTGCTTTAAATCCATTATTTTTGTTGATCTAAATATACATAACATATTCAAATATATTGGTCTGCCTCATTGGTCTAGTCGCAAAGCGCATCGCTCTGTGATCACGAGGTTCTGAGTTCAAATCCTAGGTCGGACAAATGTAGTTTTTCTAAACTTCCCAGTATGAGTCCGGAGTCTGGAATTGTGCCCGGTATATGACAAGAGACTCGCCCCCTATTACGTGCGACCTAACATCGTCGGCGAAAAGTGGGTGTACTCAGTACACCTCTGCCACCCGCGCTTGGGCAATATAGGTTAGACAGTGTTTATTTATTTATTTTTAAAAACAATGGATAATAGTGTGGTTTGGATAGTATTCGCCAAGGTATGCTAAGTGACTTATATTGCTGACTATACTCCAGTGGCGTACGGAATACCATTACATGATCATTTCACGAATTTAACGTAACATGCCGCGTTTGGTCATTGTGAATTAGGACCCTGTGTAGAACCACAAACAACATAATATTGTGTATTAACTTCATATAATACAACTGAGAAGGCGCGTAAGGTACCTTGGACTGCCACGAAGGGTTAAGTGGGTGAGGAAGGCTTCATTAAGTAAGTACGTAAGTCTCCTCGACGAAGCCGGTGTGGGACTGCGCCAGTCAACTATGGCATGCTCATTCGTTCAGCAATAACAACAACGCTGCTATACGTGTCTCGGCTACTGTATACCACGAAAGCCGATGACAATGTTAAGAATGCCCGGAAGAAAACCAAGTGCACTCTGAGGGTCGAGAAGCTAAACTCGCAAATTAAGGAGTTTGATTCGTTTCTGGTACGAGCTCCACTGTCAAGCTGGAGACCTTCATGAGCGAGGAGTTCTTGCCGAAGGGTGTTGCGTTTAGGAGATTTCTTGGGAGACTGCGAGGCGCCCCTGTAAAGCGCAACATGTCGCCAGAGATACATGTGATTTAGTTAAAAAGCTATATGATAATATGAATGTCAGTCTTTAAGGTATTTATTATATGAGCCCGTAATGTGTTTGTTATTTCTGTTACAATATCAGCCTATACTGCCTACTGCTGGGCAAAGGCCTTCTCAAACAAATCGAGATGAGAGAGATCAGGTCCTACTCCGCCACGTTAATTGAAAACGCGGATTGATGGAGACAGGTTTGTAGCCACCTGCTGTTGGAACTTATCAAGCCGCCTATAAGGCCTCCAACTCGGCTTAACGACTACCACATTAAGTGGTAACCAGGACCAACGGCTGGATGTGAGCTCCGAAGGCCGAATATGAAAATGCCACAAACGGTCACTCATCTCAGGTCGACCGAGTCAACTTGATTAACTTTGGTATCGGTAATAACACCAGGGTCGCACAGCGCTACGTAATTTCTGTTGCTTGAAATAAATGACTTATTATTATTAAATAGAGTGAGAGTGGAGGAAGCCAGAGAGGTCTGTAAGGAAAGAACCTGTTGGAACTGTGTACTCTGCCTACCCAGCAAGGGATCTGGCGTGATGTTATATATAGATAGAACTACAAATAAAAACATAATATTTCGTCTTTTAGTTTTCGATACAATACATCAGTAACCCAAACGTCATTAATTAGGACCTAAGTCAACCGAAACGATGTCCAACCGAGAAAATACTAGAGAAATGTTATTGGTTATAGTATTTTCTACGAGTATCTTCAATTTTTATTTACCTAAATGTTATTGTGTGAACATATTTTATTATATATCTAGATATATCTGTATCGGTAAAACAACACAATTAGGGTCCACTTGCTCGAACCAGGGTTAGCGTAACTAACGCAGAGTTATTGAGTGCCTAGAGGTTATAACGTTAAATTGCCTTCAACTTAACTTTATAATAATAATAATAACCTGCTTTCCTTGGCAAACGAGAACTGGTGAAGGCCCCAGGTATTAAATATTTAGGACCGCATAGCCATATGGAAGGACAAGGAGCTGCACGGACAGTTCTATCGAGCTCTTACAGGGCCTGATGTGGACCAGCTCGCTTCCGTGACCTGACTACGCTTCATCAACCTTTTTGGGGAAACTGAAGAGTTTGTCTTTGCAATTATGGACGAAGTTATCATGACAAACAACTACAGGAAACGCATAATAAAGGAAGGTACGGTTGACATTTGTCGGGCATGCCACTGTCCCGGTGAGTCTGTCCCTGTCCCTATTAGACATGTAATTTCCGGTTGTTCTCGTCTTGCTAACGGAGAGTACCTGCATAGACACAACTTCAGCGAACATCCCGGCTACAACAGCGCCTTAACCCCATTAGGTGTCTTTAAGTGTTGTTGTAGTGTGTTTATAACCTCGAGTCCTAGTTATAACCTTAGTCAATACGTAACGCTAACCTTGGTTCGTGCAAGTGGGCCTAAGTATGTTTGCATAAATCATTATCATTGAGATATGGAAACATATAGAAACAATGTTAGAAGAAAGAATAACAAAATAGATATACAATGCGAAAGTGGAAAGAACAAGTCAAGTCTCCGTAACCGGCGAGCGTGTATGAGACGAACTATGACGGTGGAGGAGGCCAGTTAGGTATGTAAGGAAAGAACCTGTTGGAACTCTGTATTCTCTGCCTACCCCGCAAGGCATCTAGCGATATATAATAAAATAGAATTATCATTGCGAAAACTTTCTTTCACAGAAAGATTTAAGAAAAATGTAGACCCACTCTAGTAATTATTTCTGTGTCGTAAAGGCATTAACATAAAATTCACATACACTAACACCCAGACCGAAATAATTATTGATGGGCCACACAACGGATTGAGAGAGAAGGAAGACTGAGAGGTCTGTAAGGAAAGATCCTGTTGGAACTCTGTATTCTCTTCCCACCTTGGAAGGGATATGGCATGATAGTTAGATAAATAGATGTGTGTGTGGCAGTGGGCAAAGCGGTTTAAGCTCTCAACGAAACCGCCCGTCGAGATTAGGCCAGAAACGCCTAAATTTCAGCGTATATTACATATGATTCTAAACAATGGTATTCTGTATTCACTAGAGTGGCATCAAACGATTATGTCATGAAAACATCGTAACGTGCCGCGTTATGTGTTTAGTTAGTAATAGGTAATAAGAGTCTTATTTGGCTGGCGACCAGCCAGCGGCAGCAGGGAGTGCCGACTGTGCGATATCACGAACAAAATTGTCTCTCCAACCGAAATGTCAGAGCAGAAGCCTTCAGTTGATGACTTTGTTTAAAACATTGAGTTTTTGTGTACTAAAGAACATACCTCAAGTAATTTTTTGTAGCAAAAGTTACATTGCATAGACTTTAGTTCCCCTTGTTTCAAACCAAATCAGTTTATTTTGTGAAACATAAGTTTAGCTGAAATTCCAGATGTTACATTTAGTAAAGTGCGCTATGTTTTGCCATTTTAGGGCGTAATATAATATCGCGTATTACACTGTAAATCCTATTATTATAAATTGATTAGAAATTTAATATAACATAAGAAATAATAATACAAGTAACATTATTATATGAAAACAATCGTCAAAGATAGATTCAGATTAAAAAAAAATGGATTCAGTTATGTAAAAGAGATAAATAATTATGAGTTTTTGAATAAAATAACAAAAGTTTATCATTTAGGAATTTTTTTTTTTTTTTTTTTTTTTTTTTTTAAACGTAGCCCCACACTAGGATTTATTCCTGTGTCGTGGGTGCGTTTACAAACATGAAAATTCACAAACAAATACCCAGACCGGAACAAATAATTGTGGATCACACAAAGATTTGTCCCGTGCGGGAATCGAACCCGCGACTATTCGACACAGTGGGCGGAGCAGCTCAAGCTCTTAACCACTGCGCTAAATCGTCCGTCCGCTAAATTTGGTTATATTATTGCCTTATCACTGCATATAACTAAATGAGGGTCCCTTTTTACTGGCGAGACTTGGGCAATATTAGTCTGTTGTATGGTTAATAACATTTTCTAATTTGTGGGTGGTTTCTCCAAAAAAATAAAGAGGTTTTTCTTTTTTTCTTCTTCAACAGAGTAATAACATTTTTCAACAAGCATTCAGGTGCTTCTCGCAACGTGACTCCTTTGAGTGCTAAGTTTTATTTCAAAACCATGCCTTCATGTGCACTGAAATATTGTGTAATCAACTCCAGTTACAAAATCTATCTATCTACATCATCACGCCAGATTTCTTGCGGGGTAGGCAGAGAGTACAGAGTTCCAACATGTTCTTTCCTTACATACCTCTCTAGCTGCCTCGACTCTCATAGTTCGTCTAATGCACGCTCGCCGGTTACAAAGACTCTTGACTTGTCCTTTAGATAAGACACGGTCTATTTGGTCATGGTAAAATAGTTTAGGTGTTCCCCGGTACCTACATCCTTTCACTTTTGCATTGTTTATCTGTTTTGTTATTCTTTCTTCTGACATTTTCTCTATATGCCCGAACCAACGGTCCAAAAAGTCTTCAAAGACTGAAAGCGATGAATGAAGGTGTACAAATGGGTGACTTAGTGGTAAACCATCTACTTTATGCAGATGACGCGGTTTTAATAGCGCCAACAGCCACTGATCTGCAAACACTAGTCACAGTTATGAAAGACGACTGCATGATCAATGGCTTACACTTGAATGTGAAGAAAACCAAGATTATGGTTTTTGAAAGGGAAGAAACCAGAACGAATGTAAGGATTGTGGTTGGTAACGATGTGCTGAAGCAAGTGAATGAGTTTGTATATCTTGGATGCGCCTTCAGTAAGGATGGGAAATACACCGCTGACATAGAGAGAAGAGTGAGTGCAGGAAACAGAGTGAATGGTGAGATGGGAAAGTTACTCGGGAGCCGGCACTTAAGCCATAAGGCGCAGCTGGCCATACATAACGGAGTTCTTGTCCCAACGCTGTTATATGGTAGCGAGAGCTGGGTATGTAAGAAGGAGAATGAAAGTAGGATAAATGCGGTAGAAATGCGAGCTCTGTGGAAGATGTGCGGAGTGAAGCTGACCGACCGCATTAGCAACAGCATAGTAAGACAGCGAGTAGGTATGAAAGATAGTATCGGTGTAAAGATGAGAAAGGGCATGCTCCGTTGGTTCGGGCATATAGAAAGAATGCCAGAGGAAAGAATGACAAAACAGATATACAATGTGAAAGTGGAAGGATGCAGGTACCGGGGAAGACCTAGACTATCTTACCACGACCAAATAAACCGAGTCTTATCTGATGGAAAAGTCAAGAGTCTCCGTAACCGGCGAGCGTGTATGAGACGAACTATGAGAGTCGAGGAAGCCAGAGAGGTATGTAAGGAAAGAACCTGTTGGAACTCTGTACTCTCTGCCTACCCCGCAAGGGATCTGGCGTGAGGTTATAGATAGATAGATAGATAGATAGACCAACGGAGCTTACCCTTTCTTATCTTTACACCGATACTATCTTTCATACGTACTCACTTTCTTACTACGCTGTTGCGAATACGGTCGGTCAGCTTCTTCCTGTCCATCTTTCGCAGAGCTTGCATTTCAACCACATTTATCTTACTTTCATTATTCTTCTTACATACTCAACTCTTGCTGCCATATAACAGCGTTGGGACAAGCACTCCGTTATGTATGGCCACCCGCTTTAATAAAATACCAAAAGTATTAAAACTTTCATCCAAAAACTGCGTCAATCCGTTTGAAAACAAAACTATAAATCAGAGGGAGCCAAGATATCAAGCATGTGTCGATTTTCCACATTTTACGCTCGGAGTAATTTATTGGCAATCCGCCAGTGGGTCGCGACGCCATTTTATTTCCGAATTGGCACAAGCTTATTGGGATCATAGCTCAAGTAAATATGAAGCCGCTCAGACACAATTATGTGAACGGATGCAGGAGGTTAGCGAGCTAATTGATTTGGTTAGATATAATGCAGAAAGATATGAGTCTCTGTCCAACAATATCTTGTGTGCCTGTGCCCCTTCGAAATCTATTTCTGAGACCAGGCATGTAATACCCGTGCAAGAAACTAGTAATTCGATAGTGAGTTATAGAACATTAGTTTTCTCAGACCAAATTGGAGCAGGCTTTGGTGCACTTCTACACAATGAACTTAATCAGATTGCAACCAACTTCTGTTATAATAATTTGCCCTATAAGTTATTGATAGATAGAATTTTACTGACAAAAATAGATAGTACCACTACAGTTGTTTTGTTGTGTGGTAACAGTCTAGGCATCCAAAAAAAGGACATTGTGGATGGTATTAACACCTTATTAAAATTAAACCTAGGAAAATTAATGTTGTGTGCCTTTCCTTACTCTGACTACCTGTCAGAAAAACAAAATAAACTTATTTACTACTTGAATAATTATATGATATCATGTCAACATGATAATGTTTTGTTTTTTGACACTAATAAGTTTGTTAGTGGATTTAAACTGACACAGGAAGGTATGTTTCTTCCCAAGAAATGCAAAAAAACAATGGCTACTTTGATAGCATATAATATTAACTCCGTTATAAGTAATATAACGAAAACTAGGGTAAGAGACGAGCCAGTATTATATAGTTATTCTAATAATACTGTGATAAACTGTTTAAACGACCGAGGCTGACAACAGAGGTACATACTAGTATCTCTAGCAAATCACATATTTTAAATAAGGAGGAAGAAAGGCCTGGTACTTTGAAACTTTTCCATCAGAATATACAAGGATTTTCTTCAAAATCATTAGAGATAGAGTTATTTTTGGAAAAAACTAAATATGATGTTGTTTGTATTTGTGAACATTGGTTTAAATCGTATGATTATTAATAAATTATAACAATTATTCCGTCTTAAGTTACTATACTCGTAAATCCAAGCTTCATGGAGGTACATTAATTTTGGTTAAAAAAAATATCAAGTCGAGAGAACGTAGGGATATAGTTGAGCTTTCAGTTGAACAGTGTGTTGAAATTTCTTGTGTTGAGCTGGATAAGCATATTATTGTGTGTGTATACAGACCCCCAAACAGTCAAAATTTTACTACATTTGAATCTGTAATGGAAGATGTGCTGAATAAAACTTTCATGAGTAACAAGTCTGTTGTAGTTTGTGGTGACTTCAACATAAATATTTTAGAAAAAACATCGTATAGTGACAGACTCTTACGTTTATTCAATTTTTTTAAGTTAATTAATGTTTTCCTCGAACCGACTCGAATAACATTAACTTCTGCTACATGCATTGACAATATTTTTTGTAATTGCGATTATATAGATCAAGCAGTAGTTAGTTATCTACAATCTGATTACACTGGGCAAACAGTCACTTTCACTAATATTACACCATTGAGAAGTGTTAAAGTTAAATCTAGAAATATAACACCTGCAACATTGCATACATTTAATACAGTTTTGAGTAATAAATTAGATATTTACACGAGTAACGCAAACGAACCTCATAAACTGTATGCTGATCTTTTTTCAATTATACAGGTACAATTTACTAGTAGCTTTCCCATTAAAATGAAAAATATCAAACCCAAGTTCACCTTCTGTGATTGGGCCACCGCTGGAATTCGTAGAAGTAGGGAAAAGCTATATGAATTATATGACCTAAAATCCCAAACGAATAGTGAAAGTTTTGCAAGGTATGTTGCAAATTATTCTAGAACGTTTAAAAGAGTATGGAAGGCAGCAAAAGCGCTACATATAAGTAAAATAATTAAATCTGCAGATGACAAAGTTAAGGCCACCTGGAAAATTGTTAATAGTGAAACTGGGAGGTCTAAGCACCGCAGTGTGGACTTTACTCTAGAGACTGCGCGTGGGCTCATTCAGGCAGATAGTGACGTAGCTCAAGAATTCGAATTTTTTTCACTAATATTCCGGTAGAGACAACAAAGTCCTTAAATTGCTCTTCTTCCCTTGCAATTTCTTTAGTTAAAAGCAACATTACTCTTTGTCCGGTGGAGTTCGGGTTTGAGTACACTAATCCCCGGTCTGTTATCAAAGTATTTAATGATTTAAAATTAAAAGTAACTGAAGACTTATGGGGAATGTCTGTAAAAGTGTGTAAATCCATTATACATACAATCGCGCCACACTTAGCTGTTATTTTTAATATGTGCGTAGATCAAGGAGTCTTCCCGAATTTAATGAAATTTAGTAAGGTAATACCACTGTTCAAATCCGGCGATAGTAAAGATGCCAACAACTATAGGCCAGTGTCTGTCTTGCCAGTGCTCAGTAAAGTGTTCGAAAAGATAATGCTCATGCAAATGCTAGATCATTTTAACGCAAACAACATCCTGCACGATCAGCAATTTGGTTTTACCAAAGGGCGTTGTACTACTGACGCCGGTGTAATTCTAATAAAGCATATCTTCGATGCCTGGGAGAACTCACAGGACGCCATTGGCATTTTTTGTGATCTTTCCAAAGCATTTGATTGTGTGAAACATGAAACACTGCTGCTTAAATTGGAGCACTATGTGAAGACGATGAAGAGGTGTTGGTGAAGATTATAGCTTGGTGAGAAAGTAAAACACTCTTTTTGATGTGCAGCACGCGGCGAACCGTTTTATTCGAGAATATATAAAAAAATGACATTGTGCGTGACACATGAACGGAGGCGCCTACGCCTAGTAAAATTACATTAGCAATCTATAATATTGCGATGTATTAACATTGCTTTAGTTAATTGCCGCTGCAACATACCCCCGGGCGTTGAAAGATCCCTTTCAACCAGAGTCCTCAATCAGAGGACAAATTTTGGTGAAGTCCCTTCGGATGACTCCTGTGGCAGTCTTGATGTCGGCAACCCTGCAAATGTCATACTTGCCAGGGTAAAGAGCAACGATGCGACCCATCTTCCACTTCAAAGGCGGCAGGTTATCCTCCTTAATGACCACAAGGGAATTGAGTTTCAAAGCATCCCTGCAGCCGTGCCATTTAATCCTCTGTTGGAGCTCGGAAACGTATTCTTTACTCCACCGTGCCCAAAAGTGCTGACGAAGCTGCTCAATCCTTTGGTGCCGGGTGAGGTGATGTGTGGAGTAATCACGAAGATCCTTGACAGGGAGAGAGGTGAGCGGTCTTCCTATTAAGAAGTGACCTGGAGTGAGAGGCGACAGATCTTCTGCATTCGACGATAAAGGAGTAAGTGGCCGTGAATTTAATATAGCCTCAATCTGAACAAGTGTCGAATTAAGTTCCTCATAAGTTAGATGACAATTGCCCAACACTCTGACTAAATGATGTTTGGTCGATTTGACACTCGCCTCCCATAAACCACCAAAATGCGGTGCATAGGCTGGCATAAAGTGGAAATTAATTCCGTCATGAGCAACGCTTTCAGCTATGGAGTTACAATTGCGCTTTAAAAAATCTGAAATTTCATTGTAAGCTCCTACAAATGAAGTCCCATTATCGGAGTACATATTAAGAGGTTTCCCTCTTCGCGACATAAATCGACGCAGAGCTTGTATATAAGTACTGCTGGTCAAATCACCCACCAACTCTAAATGTATGGCTTTGGTCGTAAAACATACAAAAAGTACGATGTATACCTTCATCAGCCTACATCCACGACCTTGACGACTGAGGGAATGTAAAGGACCGGCATAGTCAACACCAACGTTTTGAAAGGGATAGTCTGCTGGTGAAAGTCTGCTTGACGGCAGATGACCCATTTGTGGGACGACAGTCTGTCCCTTTAAACGTTGACAGCGAACACATTGCCTGTAGCAAGCTCTGGCTAAATTGCGACCACCTAAAGGCCAATATGTCTCGCGATGTGGCTAATAATAGCTGTGGACCTGCGTGCAATAACCTAATATGCTCAGATTTAAATAAAAGTTTTACAAAATGATTAGTGGACTGCAATAAAATTGGATGTTTTTTGTTATAACAATAGTCAGAATTTTCTAATCTACCCCCTACGCGTATAATTTTATTATTATCTAGAAAAATATTTAACTTTAAGTGGCGATTTTTATGTGGCAATCGTTGATTATGAATTAATAAATTGTACTCAGGAAATGACTCCTTCTGGGATTGAATAATAATCAAATTTAATGAATTTTGCAATTCGTCTGTAGTAAAATGGAAATCGCTCGCAGTGCGCCTTTTACAAAAATTAATGAAACGTAAAACATAACAAATGCTGCGTTGCAGTCTCTTAAAATTTGAGATACGTTCAAAATTAATAAGTTGGTTATCGTGGGGAACAACCTGAAGCGATATGTTAGTCTTGATTTCGGGTAATGGAACTGAGCTTTCACAAATTTTAGGCCAAGTAGTGTCGTCTTTCTGTAAAAATGTTGGACCAAACCACCACAGATTAAGCGACTGCACGGAAGAAGGTTCAACTCCTCGTGATATCAGGTCTGCAGGATTTTCGCGTGTTGGTACATGTCTCCAAGTACATAAATCGCTTGTAATATCAAGGATTTCTGCAACACGATTACGGACAAAAGTGTTTAATTTAATAGGCAGCATCCTCAACCAACCTAACACGATCATGGAGTCAGTCCAAAAGACAACACCTGAAACTTGAATTCGAAGCGACTTGGCAACTCTTTGATATAAACGTGCTCCAATAAGAGCAGCGCATAGCTCTAGCCGTGGTACGGTCAAAGGTTTAAGAGGAGCAACGCGACTCTTTGCCATGAATAAATGTACTTCGACATCACCCTGTTCGTTAAAACTGTGAACATATAGACATGCACCGTAAGCTAATTCCAAAGCGTCGGTAAAAATATGAAATTCTAGCCGTTGATGGCAATTACAGACGACGCGACGAGGGATGCGTAAATTATTAATAGCTGGTAAAGCTTGAATAATAATAAGCAGTGATAGCCTAGTGGTTAGACCGTTGGACTGCAAAGTCAAAGGTCTCGGGTTCAAACCCAGGCATGCACCTCTGTCTTTTCGAAAGCATGTGCGTATTAAAAATTAATTATCACTTGCTTTAACGGTGAAGGAAAACATCGTGAGGAAACCTGCATGCCTAAGAGTTTCTCGAAGGTGTGTGAAGTTCGCCAACCCGCACTAGGCCAGCGTGGTGGACTATGGCCTAAACCCTCTCAGTTTGAGAGGAGGCCCGTGCCCAACAGTGGGACAGTTTCTTAACAGGGCTAATATTATTAAAGCTTGAATTATGTTGGCCCATGCAGCACCAACATGGGTTGAAAGCTGTTCATCCCATGAAAGCTTTTCAAGCCACAGCCTTTGAAGTAGCATCTTCATGCGTATTACACATGGTGCTAATAACCCTAAGGGGTCAAATATTCTAGCAATGATTGCTAGCATCTCACGCTTGGTATTTTTATTATTCTTAGGGACGGCAATTGGAAAACACAAATCGTCGGTATGCGTCAGCCAACTCAGACCTAAAGTTTTATTTGTGACGTCACCTTTCATATTAAAATCAAAGGGAGTCTGACTGGTCTGGTCCGCTATTAAGGCTGGCTCATTGGACTTCCACTTCCTTAAAGACATGGAAGCAGAAGCAAGAGCATCAGTTACTTTATGGCGCAACATTTTAATATCCTCAAGTTGGTCTGCACCGGTCAAAAGGTCATCGACATAGAAGTCATGAAGGATGATATCCGCGACCCTTTGATCGGTACATTCAAGCCCAATTTGCTTGAGGCCCCTGGTAGCAAGAAATGGAGCGCTAGCAGTACCATAAGTAACTGTATTTAATTGGTACTTCTTAATAGGACGAGTGGCATCCGCACGCCATACGACTTGCTGCAAATGTCTATCTGATGAATGTACTAATATTTGTCGGTACATCTTTTCGACATCTGCTGAGAGTACATATTTGTACAGCCGAAACCTAAGAATAATAGCCGTCAAATCATCCTGGACGGTAGGTCCTACCATCTGGATGTTATTAAAAGAGACTCCAGAAGTGGTAGGTGCGCTGGCATTAAAAACTACTCTCAACTTAGTGGTAGTGCTACTATCGCGCAATACCCCATGGTGTGGAATAAAGTAAGACCGATGGTCTCCAATAACGTGACACTCGGACATATGACCTAATGAAATGTACTCAGACATAAAGTCCTTATACAATATGTCAAGTGAGGGCTGACTCTGATTTCTACGCTCTAAAGATAGAAAACACCGTTTTGCACGATGAAATGAATCGCCTAAGATTTCTGGAGACTCCTTTAATGGTATTTTAACGCAAAAACGGCCATTATCTAATCGCGAAGTATTTTTAATAAAATGTTCTTCACACAGCTTTTCCTCAGCTGTATAGGTGGATGACTCATGACAGACTTCTTCCAGCTGCCAAAACCGCGCTAATTGGGTTTGAATGTCATCAAGTTCCTTAAACTGTGAAGAACCTTGGCTGTTAATGATAGTATAATTACATTTAATCGGAAAAGAGTGCATCAACACATTGTAGCCGCTGTTAATTGGACCACAAACCAGCCAGCCAAGCCTGGTTTGATGAAGTGTTGGACTCTGAGCACCTAAAACAATTCGTTCCGATCCCAATAAATTCCAAAAAATATCAGCACCAATTATGATATCAATTGGTCCTGGTGTGTGAAAGTAAGGATCGGCTAAATGAATATTTGGTGGGATATTATTCACCTTTATCTTTTTTGCTGGGACGTTATCAGTTATAGTAGGCAACACGAAACACATCAAATCTTCAGAATAAGATTCATATAATGATTTTATATGCATACGACACATTTTCTCAACGGGCGAAACAGAGTTGTTAATACCTTGTATAGATTTATCTGTATTAATAAAAGGTAAATTTAATTTTTTAAATAATGCTTCGGTCATTAGACACGAAGAACTTCCAGAATCAAGAAGGGCGCGTGCGATGTGTTCTTTATTGTAATTATCGTAACATCTGATCAACGCTGTTGATAACAAGACGTCGCCCGAACTGCGTGCCTGTGAATGCGCGCCGACATTTGCCGATAGTGCAACATGATTAGTAGGATAAGCAGCCACGGCAGCGGGGGGTGTGGGCGATGATTCGACCCGGCCGCTGTTATCAATCGCGTAATGACTTGGTTTGCTATCTAGTGTTTGTCTATACTCAGTGTTGTGAATTAACGTGTGGTGTTTGCGTTTGCATATTTTACAACCAGACTTTTTGCATTGTTTGGGATAGTGACCACGATGTAAACAATTAAAACACACCTTATAAGTTGGCAGTAAAGCCGTTCTTTCACTAACTGTCAACGACAAAAATTGTGAACAATTATTGAGGTTATGATCGCCGTTACATTTAGGGCACCCGTGTGAGGGTGATTTAGTGTTATTAAATGAAACCATAGCCTTTAAGTTTGAACGGTTTTTAGTAGAAACATTATAATGAGAACTAGGTGTAGGTTGACGAGATAATTCCAATGTTTCAAGTAAATCACTACGGTTTCGCATAAACTCTGTAAATTTCTCAAAATAAATCGTTTTATTTTTGTCAAAATGCCCTTTACATTCCTCCCACTCACGGAATGTTTTTGTGTCTAACTTATGACTAATTATGTGAATTAATAATGTGTCCCAACTATCGACTGGTTCGCCTAATGTACTTAACGCTCGAATGTTTTTGTTAACCTGGTCTATGATACGTTTTAACAACATTGAGGACTCTTTAGTGATCGGTTCGAGATTAAACAATGCGGAAACGTGATTCTGGATTAATAACCTTTTGTTATCGAACCTTTCACACAAAAGTTCCCATGCCATTGTGTAGTTTTGTGCAGAAAACTCAATTGATTGTATCACAACAGCAGCTGATCCTTCCAATGACGATCTTAGGTAGTGGAATTTGTTAATCTTGTCGATGTCGTCATTGTCATGAATAAGGCTAGAAAAGGTGTCGCGGAACTCGAGCCAGTTATCGTATGAGCCAGTGAATTTAGGTAAATTAATAGTAGGTAATTTGACCAACTGTCGCTTAGAACTAGATTTTGTATCATCTTGTTCTGATTTAGAGAAGATATTTATCATATTTTTACCTTCAGCTAATGTTCGATAATACTGAGAGTCAACAGTAGTTCTTTCAAGTATTTCAGTTTCAATATCATCAGATGAACATTCTATTTGTAACTGAATATCGCTATACTCATCGTATAAACTCTGTAGTTTATCAATACGCAGTTGTAACTCCATTACCTGACAAGAAGTTATTTCGGAAACCCTTAAACTAGTGAGATAATTGCCGAATGCTGTTAATCTACCTTTGTAACTGCCTCGTTTCTTTCTAAGTTCCTTTATGTCAGCCATTATGAGAGACGTGTGTTGAAGACCTGGAAATTTACAATAATAAGCTGACTAATGTTTAAACTAATAATTTTAATATGTATATTGTTTAAAATTAGGTTAATTGTACATAGACTTTGTAAATAATTTAATTTGCGTGGTTCATTTACCTAAGTCAGTCTAAATAATTGTATGATGATTGTAAATAGTATCTAGGTATAATTTATAGTTGTATAATTAAATGCATAAGGTATAAAATTAAGTAAAATTTAAGCATATAGTGAGTAATAATTGTAAATAGTTAATATTGTATATAATTCAAATCTACACTAAGACAAATTATGTAAATAGGTAGGATTTAATAAATTACAATGCTAAAATGATAAAGGTTTGAAATTAAATAAATTTAGTCAACTAATGTAACTATATTGTTACTGTGCTGTGTAGCTCAGCTAAGCACGTGCTAACTAATTTACAATTCAACCTAATGCAATGTAACAAATACCTATTGAAATGTGTAGATCTAATTCTATTAACAATTAGGTAAATGCAAAATCACTATACTGACCTTATAACAACTTGATGATACGAGTATGTACCTAGGTATTGAACATTACCTGCCTAAGAGTGCTGGGTGCAAATAATAAATTATTAATTGTAACGCTTTTTATTTATTAATTAAATCACCCTAAAGTCCAAGCCACTGTTCTTCGTAAATCCTTTAATTTTGTTCACAAATCTTTACTCCTTAATTCATGCACGTGCACCTCTCTTGGATTTAACTTATTGGATTTTCAAATAATTTCAATAATTCCACTTGCTGATTAGCTTCGTCCGCTCGTGAGGACCATGAAGACGATGAAGAGGTGTTGGTGAAGATTATAGCTTGGTGAGAAAGTAAAACACTCTTTTTGATGTGCAGCACGCGGCGAACCGTTTTATTCGAGAATATATAAAAAAATGACATTGTGCGTGACACATGAACGGAGGCGCCTACGCCTAGTAAAATTACATTAGCAATCTATAATATTGCGATGTATTAACATTGCTTTAGTTAATTGCCGCTGCAACACTATGGTATCCATGGTAAAGCACTTAATCTTTTAAAATCTTACCTAGAGGACAGACAACAGTGTGTTCAAATAAATCAAACTAAATCTCTAGGCTCTTTAGTTAAAATGGGCGTTCCACAGGGATCGATACTGGGTCCGTTCCTATTCTTAGTTTACATAAATGATCTACCTGAGGTAATTAAAAATCGAGCGAAGATAGTGTTATTTGCTGACGATACCTCTTTGATTTTTAAAGTAGGTAGACATGTTAATAACTTTGACGAAGTAAATGACGCTATTCTTCAACTACATAACTGGTTTACATCCAACAATTTAGTGCTCAATAACAAGAAAACTAAATGTATAAGGTTTTCTTTGCCAAATGTAAAAAGTACTGTACATGATATTATACTGAACAATGAGAAACTTGAGTTCATAAATGATACATCTTTTTTAAGGGATTATGCTTGACTCCAAGTTACAATGGGGTCCTCATATTGAGAATTTAGGTAAGCGGCTTAGCTCCGCTGCCTATGCCGTAAGGAAGATCAGACAACTAACTGATGTGGACACCGCGAGGATAGTCTATTTTAGCTACTTTCATAGTGTCATGTCTTACGGTATATTATTGTGGGGTAGGGCAGCGGACATTGAGTCTGTTTTTATCTTGCAAAAAAGGGCTATTAGGGCCATCTATAACTTGAGTAGTCGCGACTCTTTAAGAGAACTGTTCAAAGTAGCTAATATCATGACGGTCCGATGTCAATATATCTATGAAAACATTATGTATACTAGAAAAAATTTAGATCTTTTTAATCAGCTAGGTGATAGACATTGCTATAACACACGACATAGAAATAAATTAGACCAACCGCAGTTTCGTCTGTCAAAAATTCACACGTCTTTCATGGGGCACTGTGTTAGATTTTATAACAAAATTCCCATTGACGTCACTAAACTTAGTGAAAATAAGTTCAAAGCTTGTGTAAAACGAACACTTTGTAAGCAAGCTTATTATTCAATAGAAGATTATTTAAAAGATAAAAATGCTTGGATAGATGCTATTCCAGCTCCACTTGAGTCATAACAACCTATTCAACTGTTGTTAGTTAACATTACCTCTCTTCCTTCTATTAATTTAACACAATATGTACTTTTTTTGTAAATGAGGGAACCATGTAGCCATTCTCATAAATAGTATTATTCGCTTTTTTAACTTAGACTCACCTGATGACCAACCTACATTGTTCTCTCATACCCCACAACAGAATGTAGATGAAAAAGTTTGTAATTTCTTATTTTAAAAGAGTAACCGTGGAGTTTCTTGCCCTTCTTCTCCACAGGAATGACATTCCGAAGTGGCGGTAGAGTCTTTGTTACTTTTCTGACGATTCATAAATACTGTAATGGTTTACATGAATAAAAAATATTCTGATTCTGATTCTGATTCAAGTTTGTGACTCTTTTTTAGAGTGTTAAGGTTGTAAATGTTGAAATTACATACAAAATAATCTGATTTTTTGACGGATTTACATATATTTTTACCCATCTAGGTGTATCGATGGAGTTATCCCCGCACTTGACTCCTCACCTGCCACCTGCTCACCTCCGCATGAAGAATAAAGGCATGACAGTGTACTTATCACCTCAATGGATTTGACGTGTCCAATATACATCCATAACTACATCATCATGTTAGATCTCTTGCGGGGTAACCAAAGAGTAAGAATTTTTAGAGATCTTACTCGCTTTTTGATTTGTTCTTTATAGCAGGGATTATAGACTCCGCTCGCTTTTCAGGTTTTTTGCTCATCATGTTATAAAATTTTGTATTATTAATTCACAATTTATGACAAAGTTCTAGCACAGATTCTTAGCAGCAACACCCATTCAATTTGTACAAGAACCGTGCCACAGTATTAACACGATATAATTAAACTTTCCGCAACATAGTTGCAAAACTTAGATTACACATCACATCACGCATAATACGGTCCAACACTCGCTGTATTAATTATCGTACAAATAATTAAGTTCCTAGTCGCTAGTAAGCGCGAACAATAGGTAAAGTTTAGGGTAAAATGAGGGGTATCTCGTAAACCCCATGGACGAACACACAGGCAATATAATCTAAATACTAAGACTGCCTCGTTGTAGCAATCACGAGATCCTGGATTCAAATCCAAGGTCGGACAAAATGTAATTTTTCGGTAGAAAAAAATTCAGTATCAGTCCGGAGTTTGGCATTGCGCCCGGTACACAACAGACTCGCCCCCTATTACATGAGACCTAATGTCGTCGGCGAAAAGTGGGCATACTTAGTACACCTCTGCCACCTCTGCTTGGGGAATATAGGGGTAATGGTGTTATTAAATATACATGTAACTACGTTTAACCCGCTCTGCGCATCGAACGTCACTCAACAAGTAATCAAGTTAAGCTTCCATCGGGGTCGAACTGCGCAAACAGTGTGTCTGGATTAGTTCCAATTAAACATAAAATTAAACTGAATCTAAACATCAAATAAGTTTACGAGAGGATGGCAACTGTTTTATTGTAATATTACTCTGCTGTATGAGATATGTAGACGTAAGTAGTTTTTAACACCATATTTCACAGAGTCTTGTAAAGGTGCAGCCAAATCCGTCCGTCCGTCCGACCGTCCATAAAAAGAATAAATTTATAAAACGGAATGCCAGCTGCTACAACAACAAATTCCATGACACCGATATCTTTCATTTTTCACTTTCTAGGCTTAAGAAAGAAATTATAATAAGGCAACAAATTTGTTAAACGACATTTTTATAAGATTTATTTTCAATTTTTAATTCTACCGGCCGTACATAGTTGTTTATTTTCATTATTGGAAACTTTATTGGTGAATGTGTTATAATATGTGTGTACTTATTTAATTTCTGCATTTTTGTACTGTTTGTTTCCTTTACTTTAAACATAAAAAAATAATTAAAAAAATCAAAGCGTCTAGCAGCCGAAAAATCAAAGAATGAAAACTACACTATTTTTTTTAAACTTGTATTTATTCCCATATCGTGGGTGCGTTTACAAACATGAAAATTCACATACACAAATACCCACATCGAAACAAATAATTGATTTGTCACACACAAAGATTTGTCCCGTGCGGGAATAGAACCCTCGCGGGTTATACGACCCCGTGGGCGGAGCGGCTTAAGCTTTTAACCACTGCGCCAAATCTTCCATCGAAATGATATTATAAATTGAGGAACTTTTATATTACAATATTGTAAATATAAAAGTAACTTTTTCTTCTTCTGTTTCTTACCTTTTTACGCCTAAACCATAAAAAAAGATTTTGATAAAATTTGGCAAGGAGATAGATTACATCTCGAGTAAGGATACCTTTTGTCCCAAAAAAAATAAGACTACGTCACGGGAAAAAGCTAGTATTATATCTGAGCTCCACCTGCTTGGAGAATAAAGAGGTGGCGATCACAAGGTTTTTTTACCGACAAAATTACCAGCATATCTCTATATCTGTAATACCAGTTCCTCTTGTCAAGTCCTTTGACAGAACATGAGGGGATTAACTCGTACAATCGGACACGAATAAAGACGACTATGTACGTCGGCGATCAGTAATCTCGACTCATTTCTCTAATTCTGTATGATGAGAAAGAGCATGGAATATTACGGATAAGGAAGAAAGATATTTGGGGATGATTTTTGCTGTTTGAGTAATTTTTCACATAGAAGTGTACATTAAGTCTAGTATAATTTTTTGTACATAGGTCTATAGCTGGATGCCCACGAAACGAGGGAGAGGTCTTTGTCGCTCCCATCGTTCTCCCAGCAGAAAGCATTGACAAATGTGTCAAAAACGATGGGACGCGAAACTTCCATACACTATGACACGTCATTAGAATCCATTATTTTAACTGATTCGCATGATGGATTCAAATGAAGGAAATTGTTGCTAGTATCAATCAATGGAGCTATCCACTGGATCCAAGTAGATGTAACATATAATGTCTTAAAAATCTGCTAAACCAAATCTAGAAATGGGATATTTTTGTCCCGGGGCAACGCATACCCACCAATCAACAGTGGGTCCGCGTGATAGAGCGCCTATTAAGTCACCTTAACTTATAAGAGGTCTTTGCTCAGCTGTGGCAATATATAGGCCAGTATACTTATTATTATTATCTTTAATTTAAGAAATATATGTTTCTATTAGCAACAACTATATAAATATATATGTGCTGATTGTCGTAGAAACGTAGGGTACATGGAGTTCAGCTTAAAAAATATAAATAAAATAACACCTACGCTGATCACCTCCTCTGGTGAGAAGAGGCCTGGGTCACTCCTCGCTCAAAAGATCGGTCTGTCTGTTCAGCGAGGAAAGGCAGCCAGCATCTTGCCATCATTCCACGCGTCGTTTTGATTAAGGTTTTTTTGTGTTTTATTTTCTATTTTAGTTTAAAGTGAGTATTTGTATGCTAAATAGCCTTGTAAACAAAAATATTTTAATTTTTTGATCTCTAGTAAAAATACCATCATTTAATAATTAATACTGACAAAACAGTTATACAATTCGAAAACGGAAGGATGTAGGTGCCGGGAAAGTCCTAGACTATCTTACTATGACCAAATAGACCTCGTCTCATCTGAAAGGAATGTCAAGAGTCTCCGTAACCGGCGAGCGTGTATGAGATGAACTATGCAAGTAAAGAAAGCCAGAGAAATCTGTAAAAAAAGAACCTGTTGAACTCTACCTACCCCGCAAGCAATCTGGCGGCATGACAAAGATAGATTAATCTGAAGTCGCCAAAATCAAACCGCTATGCTATGTCGACGGGTCAGTCATAGTTGTGCTTTAGAATAAGTATAATTCCACCAAAAACATTTTCATTTAAAATGTTGCCAACACGAGACCAGACCGCGCTGTCAAAAAGTTATCAGATTTCATATAGAGCCAAGCTTCTAACTCTACAGGCTCTAACTCTACACCTACACTCAAAATATGGGGCTTGGCCGTTTTCTTACTATAAGAACTATAGTATAACAGAAAAGTAATGAACAGTAATAAATTTCTTACGTCCATGTGATGGTTGCGAAACGCCCAAGCCACATATTTTGACTAAGGTGTAGAGTTTGTGAAAGTAGGGCTTGTAGAGTTAGAAGCTTGACTCTACATGAGATCTAATAACTTTTTGACAGTGCGGTCTGATCTTGTCGTGGCAACATTTTACATGAAAATGTTTTTGGTGGGATTTTACTTCTTATTGTAAGTTGCTTATGACAATATTTTTTATTTTGTTTAGTTTTCTTTCTTCTTTTGGAGTGTATTTCTTGCACATCAGAGGTGCCTTTTTTATAGCTCACTCTCTAGATATCTTTGCCTTTTTTCTTCGTTGGTTTACTGTTTATAATGTATCATCATCAAATACAGCGGGTACACATAAGGCGTTTTCCGCGCGCCTTATTCCTTTCCCTAATTTAAAGGGTGGGGGATGATTTACTAAAACTCCTGAAATATGTATTTTATTATTATTTAAATCATGGAGACCCTATATCAATTTTCAGACCTGTCGTATGAAAATTTGCGGAAGTCTCATACAAACTTCCATCCCCAAGTTTTAGTGATAGGGGGGTAAAAGTTTCAAGTTTTAGATTTTTTGTTGTTTGTATACTAATACTAGCTTACATACCAAATATCAGCTTTCTAGGACTTCAGGTAGTAACCTAAGAATTTTGATGATCATCAGTGAGTCGAAATCGGGATTTTTTAGATATTAATAAAATCTAAAGTAAAAGAGGTATGCAATACAAACTTTATATGTTAATGAGTTCACTATTGACATCATATCCCGAAAATTTTGTTTCGACGAAGCGCTTCGAGAAAAGGTAGTAGTGCCCTTGCGCTTCGCTTGGCTCGTCTTGGCGGAATCAGTCAGATCCAGGAACGACAAAAGACGGCATAATTCAATTTAATTTGACACGCACAGAGCACGTTATTTTGCACAACGGTCATAGAGTAACTACTCGCGTGAAGTTTGACTACTTGCTTTGCAAGTAGTAAATTTTGCTTCGATTTGATGCGCGCCCGCGGCTTCTGGGTTATATTTATTCTAAGAGTTGTGCAGAGCGCCTCACATAGAACAACGGGGAATTATCTTAAACCTCTTAATTACTTTCTCTAAAATAACGTTTACGACTTCCAAAAATTTCAATATATTTTGAATAAGATACCGCTACAAGTGGTCGGAGTTGAAACTCGCCAAGTCCATTCATTAAAACTTAACTATTCATTATTTGTTTAATACTTTTTGCGCAGTAGGTAATCATGATCCTATGGCGGGAGAAAATTAACTTTGCTTAACTATTTTGTCGTATCTGAGTCACGATACGAAGATAAGTTTGGTAATTTTGTTTCAGCAACTTTGATTTAAAGTGCGGACATTAAAAGTTTTGGGAACAACTGGCTTTTGGTCGCGGCTTTAGTTGCGCAATGTTGTTATATGCAATCAGGCTTCTAACTTAAATACTGAATCCCATATCACTTTCGTTTTAATAGTTTCGTAAATCAAAATAACAATCTGTCTATACCATTACTTCAAAATCCTGGCGGGATACATAGAGAGTACAGAGTTCTAACAGGTTCTTACCCACGAAGCATTTTGCTTAGTGTTTTTTTAAGTTACTTGAAAACTAAAGAAATTTTCGAGTAAAATGCGTGTGATAAATCAATTCTCGATTTAAAATCTCGGGATTCAATATATAAGGAAATACGTTTCATCAACATCAAACATATAGAATTGTGCACAGTATAATGGTTTGCTCCCAATTATATCGTGTCCTAACACTGTGGCGAAATGTGGGTGCCCACAGCCCTGTTACCCTGCTTAAAAAATGTTTGATCTGCGTGACCACTTACCTAAAAGAAGGTGATGTTCTTACTCACTTTTACAAGCTTTTATTCACATTGTACTGTTCGTATGTCTGTCTGTTATTCCGATTTATATCTTGTGATCCAATTTTTAAGCACTTGGGGGTATCCGATATCCGATTGAGCTAAAATTTGGCATATGTATGTAAATTTGGTAACAATGCAATAAAATGGTACCATGGAGCTGACGGATTTTTTGACGAGTACCTACTTTAGACCCTCCTCCTCAACTAAGCAAAATAACTCCGTTGTGTTTTTGCCATAAAAGCTTGTTTTTAAAAACATCCTTCAAAAAGATTTTAAATTCTGCTCAACCGATTAGAAGTGCAACTTCTAACCTAATACCCGAAAATCTTAACTATCGCATTTATTATATTAGTAGATAAGAAATTCAATGTAGGCAAGAGTTATTTAAACAATGCTAATTTGAACGACTAGACTCAGCGGAATTTTGAGGCTGAAATTTAAGCCCAAGTTTTAACACCATTAATATAAAATTATCTGTATTTTTCCACTTGGTCGGTTTTACAACGGATTAATGCCCATTGTCCTCACTAAGTTAGGTATTACCTTAGAAATTACCTAAGTTAATAACAGCTTACTAAAATACTCATACACGTAATTGGCAAACACGAGGCTTATGTATCTATACTATCACGCCAGAACCCTTGCGGGATAGGCCTCTGCCTATCCTCTTTACTCTCTAGTAAAGAGTTTTATCAGGTGGCAAACACAAGTATGTAAATTCTAGGTCGGCCAGGTTGAATTTTTTTAACCGACTTCAAAAAGGAGGAGGGTCTATGTTCGGTTGTATGTATGCTTTTTTTTATGTATGTTCAGCGATATTTCCGTCAATTGTGGACCGATTTTAAGATTTTTTTTTGCATTGGGTTCAGTATAGCTCCGCGGTGGTCCCATTTTAATTTCATTGGTATTGGACCTTGGACTTAGAAGATACACCAGGGAACTCCTTAACGACAAACAATAGGCATGTGTAAATTGAGATATTATGGGTATTACGTCTATCCTATAGGTACCCTACTATAGAACTAAGCAGTATATTAGCCAACTTCAAAAAAGGAGGTTCATAATTCATCCTTTTTTTATAACTCCTTTGCTTATGAACCGATTTTGATGATTCTTTTTGCATTTGGTTCAGTATAGTTTTGAGGTGGTCGTTTTTTATTGTTATTGGTATTGGACCTTGGACTTTCAAGATACAAGAGGGAACACCTTAACGGCGAACAGCACGAATGTATAGATTTCGTTATTATAGTCTATCTATCTGTCTATCTATCTATCTATATCATCACGCCAGCTCCCTCGCGGCGTAGGCAGAGAGTACAGAGTTCCAACAGGTTCTTTCCTTACATACCTCTCTGGCTTCCTCCACTCTCATAGTTCGTCTCATACACACTCGCCGGTTACGGAGACTCTTGACTTGCCCTTCAGCTAAGACACGGTCTATTTGGTCATGGTAAGATAGTTATTATAGTCATTATATTAATCTTGTAGGTACCTTACTTTGCAACTTAGCAAAATAATATAATATCGGTATATAAATATTACTAAATAATTCACTCGTCACTTAAAATTGTAAAATAAAAATCTTTTAAAAAAAAAAGGTAAACCGACTTCAAAAACCAAAAAAATAAATATTTGAAGTCGGTGCCAAGTAACCGACTGCACCAACCAGCACCGACTTCAAATATTTATTTTTTTGGTTTTTGAAGTTGGTTTACCTTTTTTTTTAAAAGATCTGAATTAAAGATCGGAGTTCGGATTTGATCCCAGTATACCTAATGGGCGGAGGCCCATCGGCAGACAGACCATCAGCTGGATGGAGCAAGAGTCTTCCACCTGGACAAAAATTACCACTGATAGGATAGAAGTCTTTAAATGGAGTTCAGACCCTGTCCGGAGCAATGATAATATGTTCAGGTGGAGATTCACTAACGGTACCAATCTTGAATGTTTGTGCGGTGAAACTCATACGACATCCCACCATACATCGTGCTCTACGTGCCCTAACACCTGCACGCAGCAGGATTTCATATCTGCTACCGACGATGCCCTTAATGTGGCCGCATTCTGGGCAGCATATAATTACAGCACGTCCGCCATCGAAACACTAAGATTTAGATAAGTGAGGATGGCTGGCAAATGGTGGAATAATCAAGCGCAGGATCGGAACGAATGGCGTGATAGAGGAGACGCCTACACTCAGGAGTGGGTAGATACAGATGGATTGATGATAATAGTAATAGCCTTTGCTCCACGTCTTATTACTTTGGGACATAACAACGTCAACTGACAGATAGAAATCGAATTAGTAATGGGTTAAGGGCTATAGAGCAGTGATACCCTAGAGGTTAGACAGTTGGACTGCAAAGTAAAAAGGTCTCGTGCTCAAACCCAGGCACGCACTTTACTTTTCCAAAGCATGTGCGTATTAAAAATTAACAATCACTTGCTTTAACGGTAAAGAAAAACATCGTGAAAAAACTTGCATGCCTAAGAGTTTCTCGAAGGTGTGTGAAGTTCGCCAACCCGCACTGGGCCAGCGTGGTGGACTGTAGCATAAACCCTTTCAGTTTGAGAGAAGGCCCGTGCCCATCGTTGGGACAGTTTCTTAACATTTTATTTTTATTTTTTATTTTCTTTTTAACAGGGCTAATAGTAATATTATAAGGGCTATATACTAAAACAAGAAAAATATCTTCAGCATCAGCTAAAAAACAACAACAGCAGGACAAAGGCCCCCCTCAAAGATCGCCATGAAGACCCACATTATGCTGTATGCGTCCAGCTTTCACCTGCAACCTTCACCGGGTTGTCGGTCTACCTGGTGGTGTGCTTGGTTACTCCACGTTCTCTGGTACGAGGTGGCCACTCGAGGATGATGAGAGAAAAT